>JAHWFP010227053.1:0-27723 GCA_023313725.1 Lithobius niger
TAATCACATGTTTTTAACCTTGTAAAATAAAATATCATATGTCTGATAATGATACACCAGCATTTCTACGGAAAAACAAAGGATATTACGGTTTAAGTTCGTTCGTGTTACTTTTACTATTGTTACTGCTTTCTTCGGAAATGGTTTGTAAATAACATGGTGGCGTCATTGGCCTACACAAGAGACGCCGACAAACAAAGATGAACTTACTGAACCTGAGCTTTTACTTGTTTAAGCTTTTTTTCTCGTATTCGTTCACCTTGTCGGCTCTTTTATATTTTACCATGTTTTTCGTTTTGTTTTTTCTTTTTTTTTGGGGCTGTTTTGTTTTGTTTTTCCTTCTTTCCCTATCGTTACTGGCTTCCGCTCGTCTGGTGGTCGTATCCTTAGGCAACGAAGGGGTGGCGGAGGAGAGTACGCCAGGTGTCTGGATACGACCGTGTTTTGTTTTCTTTTTTTCCTTTTTCTTTTTTTTTATGTTCTTTGTTTTCTAACGTTAAGCAAACATTGTCCAGAGTTTGACGTTACGCGGTGGTAGTTACACTTTGTGTTGTGCTGTCGAGACAAGTCATTTTCTTCAGTTGTATTTACTTAAAAGAAATCAATTCCCATTTCCCATTGACTCTTTCTTCAGTGGTAAACGCAGAGATTCATATTAACCAATACTGATGTCAGGGACGACGCTAGAATCGCTTTACTGGGGAGGCGTCAGTGGGGCAGCAATTTTAGCCAGGGGGGCGAACCGAAAAATTATACTTTTGCTGTTCCCCATCCAAAAAGAAAAAGAAAAAAAGAATAAAATTGAAAAATAACACACTTGCAATTCTCTTTTTGACACCCAACGTTCTCAAACGTTTTCTACACCATTTTTTTGGGGAATATTTTTAAATATTTAAAGATGAATTTATAACAATCACAGCAACAACTATGCTCCATTGATGTATCATCAATTACTTCCTGTCGTTGTGAAAGAAAATAACGCGTTTTCTTAATAAGTAGCCAGAATTTTCTTCGTTTTTACGTTTGTTTTTTTTTTGTCGGGGGGGGGGGGGGGGGGCAAAAAATTCAGGGGGCGAGCGCCCCCCCCAACTTAGCGTCGTCCCTGACTGTTGTTTAAAGGCAGGTTGGTAGCCAACATAAAATCTAAAGTATCTACCGTGGCGCCATCTAGCGGCCACAAAAAAAAAACCAAAATCCGTGAGCGCTACTACCAACATTATATTATATTATATTATATTATATTATATTATATTATATTACATGTATGTGTGTGTTATATTGTTATGATTATATTGTTGGTAGTAGCGCGTGCGGGTTTTTTTTTTCCGACCGCTTGTATTTTGTGCTAAGCCCCTGTGGTATGTATGTACCAAATTTTCACTCGGTTTTTAAGGAAGCGTGTGGCTTGTTTGTTTCTTTAAAAGAAATGGCGTTGTGCAATCCTTCGCCTGCTGCAAGCAAGTGCTATATAGTGCTAAGTAGTGCTAGACGGTGCTAGATTCTGCAGACTTTATTCGGTTATAACCAGCTTTTCAGTTCATTCAGTTTTATGGCCTTCTTATTGGAGCACAACACAGCACGAGCCATGAAAATGAGTCGTATTTCCAAATTACGTAGTCGTCTAATGCTTATAGCACACTACTCCGTTCCATCCCGTTTCGACGACTGACGGCAACGGATGGTCCAGCGCACATTGCTTCCGTCGCTAAACGCGTCAGTCGGCTCTACTGAGCTTTTAAATTGATGGCGCCCAAATTGGCAATGCATATGAAGGAGGACTTGTAGTGACCTTCAGTAGTAATTAAATAGAAAGTCGTAGTAAATTAAGACATCAATTCTTTGCGATCAGGCATGATGAAATTTAAGTCCAGAAGGCAACTGAAATATGTTCGCATCTGTATTTAGTAGGGGAAAGGCGTTATACGCAGATGCATAACGGACGACGACGGCCGTCGATTGAAGCTTATAGCACACTAATCCGTTCCATCACGGCACGTCGCTGGCCATCAAATTTCTGTTTGGATTAAAAGCACGTAAATTAGTGGAGCAGGCCTGTTTCAGTTGCCTTCTAGACTTAAATGTCATCATGCAAGAGTACAAAGAATTAACAATACCTAATTTACTACGACATTTTATTCAATTACCTACTTAAGGTCACTACAAGTCCTTCTTCATATGCATTGCCAATTTGGGCGCGATCCAATTTAAAAGTTCAGCCGAGCCGACTTGAAACGGTTAGCAATGTAAGCAAGGTGCGCTGGATTATCCGTCCACATCAGTCATCGGAACGGGACAAAACGGAGCAGTGTGCGACCACCTGACGGGAGGTGTGTACACTCCGATGCGATCAGCTTTGACTGAAAGGATTCTGCCTCGACAATGCCGTCCGTCAGCCGACGGTGCCGTCTAGTGCACTGCCTTCCAGAGTCCAAAGGAGGCCAAGTGAAGAGCCCGACAAATGGCGACCAGTAAATGAAGGGTGATGGTTGCAGATAACGCTACAAGTCAGAAGGGCAACAGAGAGAGCCCATGAAGGTTATAGAATGATTCATTGGGACCAAACTTCTACAGGTGTACCTTCTGCGCTCAGGCCTAGCGAGAATCGTGAAGGATCGCAGGGTAGGAGCAAAAAACAGCATATACCCAGTTTGGTCGGTTGCAGGAAGACGGGGACGGCTCGGGAAGGCGGACTGGGCCCAGATGGTCCCAGAAGATCGAGTCCAAGTTCGAAACGTATAGGTGCCAGGGCCCGTGGGCAGGTTTGATGAAGGATTGGGTGGTCCGAGGTGGACGTGAGGACCAGAATTGACGAGAAACAGCCTCCAGTGAGCGCACTTTGTGGGTCGCCTGCGACCGTGGTTATTGCAGATGCGGTGGAACGGCAAGGACTGCCAGTAGACGAAGAAGCCATGGCCCACAGAAGGCACCGCGTCGATGAAAGAAATGGTCCCGGGGCCCAAGAAAGGCAGATGGCACATCCAGAAGGCACATGTAGTGGTCGTCTAGAGAAAAACGTACCCCCGAAGGAAGGTAGGGACTGTCGCTTGAATGACTGTGGCCCGAAGAAGAACAGTCTCTTGTGCACGATGAGGTAGAGCCGTCTGTGAAATCCTTGGTAGCCGAGAGACTCTCGACATGATAGAATGGGCCGACCTCTTCTAGTAGAGTGCATGGGCACTTGGGCACTGTGGCGCATGGTGCTTAGGCGCATGGGTGTTGCAATTGGGCCACTTTTGGGCGCTCGGGTGCTTGGGAACATGAGTGCTGCGACTGGGCCTATTCTAGTGGGGCGCTGAGTGCATTGGCGGAGAAATGGCTTCAGTGTCGAAAGCCCAGCCAAGCGACGAGTCTGCAACAGCAACGATGAGTCCAATGATCCTAAAATTTTCGGCTGAGAAGAGACTGGGCCAAGGGCCCATTCGAAGGTTTTTGGGTGCCCAAGATGGTCAAGTTTGCTGAGATGGTCCTGTGCTAGAAGAGCTGAGAAAGCAAACACGCGAGCTGGTGTTCTAGAAAGAAAAATGAAGCAAGATCCGGATTGGACGCTTTTATAGGAGGCCTGCACCCACGCATGAACAGAAGCTGGTAGCTACGAGCATGGCAGGGAAGCCAACAAGTTTCGCTAGGGTTTGGACACTCTAAAGAGGAATATGCTTGTAAGACAGGTAATGTATATTTCTTTTGCTACTAAAAATATTAATTTGCCAAAATACATCTTTAAAAAGCTTCATAGGTAAATCACATACGTCTTTCTGCATAAAGCAAAACTTATTATGGACTTTTGCCAAGTTTTTACCGGCTAATGCACAGTGCCTATTTGATTTGCTAGTTCGTTTGACGTACGGAAGATTGGCAATTTCAGGCAACGATGGGCTAGCATCGTTGCCTAAAATTGCCAATTAATCCGTACGTCATGAAAATAGGGTATAGTTAGTTGTAAAAAATTAAAAACTTAGTTGAAAAAATTCAGTGGGCTGTTTGCTGTAGTCCTTTTTCTGTTAACCTATCGCCAAACGATTTGAAGATCCTTTTGTGTTAATGCCAGAAACAACTAAATCTGTTGTGGGCTAGTTTAAATAATTCTGAACTGAACTCTGTTAATTTAATTTGAAAAGAGAACGTCTAAAAACATGATTTAACCAGAATTAAGTTTTTACGAAACTTCCCATCCTGAATAACGAATATGAAAAGCCACGAAATATGCTTGACAATTTGTTGCACAAAATGTGTTGCTTGACAAAATGTCCTAACTGGAAGCCGGAAACAGGCACTAAAAAGCGTAAAATTCTTCAGTTCCGGGGCTCCGTCCCGAACCCATCTGGGGGAGCTTACAGCGATCCCCAGACCCCATAATTGGTTTCACAGGGTCCTTTCAAAAGTACTTTTTGGGTTACTCTACATAATTTTCGAAGCTTAGTTGGCAAGATCGTAAGATAAGTTGGCAAAATGGGGGTATATAACCAAATGCCCTTCGCTACGGACCTGTTCATCGCTTTGTGTAATTGTACTCACGATTTCTCACATTGTGTAGCGTTTATGGGAATTCAGTTTTGAGAATACGTGAATCCTTTTAAAATGCAAAAACGCTTTTTTTTTTGAAGGGGTATTAATTTTCTCCTCGTTTCCTCGAGGCCACCTTTTTGTCTTTAAGTCTTTAACCTTCCTCGCTTCAATACTGGTCATTTGAGAATATTTTCATTTTAAAGTACAAGGTCAGGGAATAAAGCGACCGACCGTATTTATGAGTGGTTGAGTGCGTGACACAGGAGTATTTTCCTCGGCACGAGACTATACCAAATATGAGTGGCGCAATTCGAGTCAGGAAATCAAAGGAACAATAGCCTTTACTTTTAGACTTGGTACATGTATGTATGTCTACCTACGTAGTCCAGACTAAGAAGGAAATATTTCGTAAACGACATGAGTACAGCTTGTTACGCTCTGCTTGTTTCGTATTGTCATGGTGATAAACTCGATTTGTATGGTTAATAAAACTGGCGGTACAGGTCTGAACCGAATATGAAAATGAATAAATGTGGATGACATGATATATAAATATATAGTTTTTGTTTTTTTGTATTGTAGAGTATATTTCATTTAAAAAATGACATACTCTCTCACTATTTCATGTATGCCACAACGCGTAATAACTCTCAGAATATTTGTATTCTGCTTGAATGAGGCAAAACCGTCTCGCATCGAGCAAAACACAAAATGAATGCATTTACATACGTTTGACAGAATGTTGCAAAACTGAGTCACACAGGAAAATCATTAAGGAAGCAAGCACCTTTAACGATAGGAAATAAATGAAAAATACGAAAATTTCTTACTGCGCTATTTTCAAGCATTTCATTTCAAATTTTAAGTCTTAGTCGGTGGGATTAACTTGGTAAAAGAGCTTGGCGTTTGGTATCACGACTTCATATGGCTGAAGAGATTGGTGGAAATCCTTAACAAGTTTTGTTTTGGGAAGATATCACCTCCAACTTGACAAGATCCATTTTTTTCTTGGCAATTAGGAGTTGAAAAGCTGAAAATCCTTTTTTACGCTCTTTTTTTTTTTATAGCTTTTAGCTTATTTAGTAGATTTCCATCTTCCCAAATCAAATCTTGTCTTAGTGTGAGGTCGGTGGGATTACCTTGGCAAAAGAGCTAGGCGTTTGATATCACGACTTCAAACGGCCGAAAGGCTTGGCGAGAAACCGTAACAAGTTTCGTTTTGGGTAGACAGCACATCATTTTGGTCCAAATTAAAAAATCTCCATTTTTTTTTTAGTAATGACGAGATGAAAAGTCGAAAGTTCGGTTTTAAGTCCTTTCTTTTTCTTTTGGTTTGCGTGGTAGGTTTACATGAGTCTTCGATTTTGTCGAGAGGTTTTTTTCAGTGGGAATACAGAACAATTTTTCATTCGTGATATTATTGTTGTGCAGCATTATCACGTCTTTGTGTTCATCGTACGCAAAATATGTTGTTCATTGTTGCGTTATCGAAGCAAAGTGCTGACCCTAGGTTTTCTGTTTGAATTTCGCCAGCTAAACTGTCCCTGTCATCGTCGTGGGGCAGATGACCCAGTTTGGGTTCGAGCTCCCTAAAAAATATCAACAACAAACTACTGAGTTTTCCGCTTACATTTCCCGGTTTAGGTTCGGCTTCCTTAAGTAAAAAACAACAACAACAAAAGGTTGTAACACTACCCTTGAAATAGTATCTATATCTAGACACACGTTAGTGTGTCGCCGCAAAGTAACAGTAGATCATCCCATTGTGGACATCCTATTGTTAAAAAATTAATTGTTAATGATAAAAAGGCGGCTCACTAGCAGACATGTGTCTGTTAACTGTAAGCAAGTGAAAGCATATTTTGGCATGTTGAGGATAAATCCCAATGCGACAGAAATGTTTCAAATTGTGGAAAATGTAAGGGGAAGGGTAGCAAGCTTTTCTTAAATTGTGTATTTACTCAACTCCACTTGACGAAAAACTAGCAAAGGTGGGAGAGTGGTCTAGACTGAGTGGGGATGTTAGGGTCAGAACTTTAGGTTTAAGTTCGGGACTGAAAGAAACGAGCCTACTTTGGGCCTAACCAGGGAAGCTACCCTAAATAAGGGTTCAGTAAAAACAGGCCTACTAAAGGCTTAGTAGCCAGAAATTCCCCTAACCAGAAGGGCCTAGCAGGGGCTGGCCCGAAGGCTTTCTGATTTTTCATGGTCGGACCGCTGGTTTAATGCAGTTTGGTTACCAGGACTGACAACCGCGAAATAGCAAGTGTATTATGGGAAATGGAATTTTCTCGAAGCTTCCAGAGGCAGGAACCGGAAATGAAATAACAGTTTAACCTATGACAGATTAAACAGATAAAGACTTAATTGACCATTATCCCCAGTAAACATTGGCATCATACAAGATTTGCAACACCACTACCGTGCAGATTTGTAATAAAGCGCCACGTCAACAATAAATTGGTTTTCAACACTTTGCTACTACCTTTTGCCCATAGGCCGAACCATTTTCAACTTAGTCATCTCTTTTAAGTTTTTGGTTTGGTTTTAACTTTGTTGTAATTTGTTTTATTTAGTTAGTTTTGGTGTATTGATATCACTCCTTTGAAGGGCCGAACCACTCTCAACTTGGTGGCCTCTTTACCAGTTTTTGGCGTTGTTTATTTTGCTTTGTTTTTACAGTTGGTTTATTTTTCGTGAATTGGACGTGAATACAGTTTCTTTGGCAACGTTGTTTAGATTTATCGTGATACACTAGTGTGTGTCTAGGCACGGACGTCAGTATACACGTTGTCATTATCCGAACTACGGCTGTCCAATGAGAGACGATGCCGACAATACTAACAATGGTTATAACAATATTTTCGTACTTACGTGCCCTCCCACGCCATCCCCGTTACGCCCCCATGCTTCAAACCACGCAGTTCGTGTTGTACTGCACCCATTCATCCAATTTCATAGCTGGAATCCTTCCCGTTATCTCGGTAACGATGAATAATCACCCTATGGGATTTTCACATGGGAATTAGCGGACTAGCTAGCTGGTAACTAGTAACACATTTTCAACGTTATTGAGGGTCAGTTTTTGCATTGAAAGCAGCTTACCTGGCATTCCTACACGAGTTAATTTTTGTCAGGTGGGTCATTGCTCTCGATTTCAACACAATTTAAGCTTTTGTACCGCATTACTATTTTTCCCAAGTACCTGAAATGTGCCCAACTATGCTTCAAGATATAAGACGCTGACGCTATGGCGTCGCGCTACAATGGTTTACAACCTCGACAATTGAATTGATGTGATGTTTGTTGTGATGTTTGTTGCCTAACTTGGCGCGACACACTAGCGTGTGTCTAGATTGTGGTATACTGTGAACAATCTGTCGCCCTACCATAATCAGAGGTTTCCCCGTTCAAATCCTCGGATTTGCTTTTCCTTTTACTAGCTGCTTTCGGCTTCTAAAATGTTTGATTAGTCTCTGTATTGAGCTGTTTCAAATGAGCACAGTTCGCTTCAAAAGCAGGCCCGTAGCCTAGCCAGTTCCTGATGTTGGAGGAGAGGGGGGGGGGCCCAATCGTACGTCAACATTTTGGACTTATATTGAATGATGAAGAACATATACTTTTCTGGATAAAGGGAATCCAAAATTTACTCAATTTGGTCCCAAGCGACTAAAGGTATTTTTTAGGAAAAAACCCTACGCATTAAAACGCAAACATATGCGCCAAATGCATTTCTTTTCCTTGATTCAGGAAGGTTAGAGACATTTTTGCCCTTAATTTCAGCAACTTAAAGGACACTTTTACTCTCAATTTCGGACCCTTAGGTTCCACATATATTAAAAAGCAACAAGCTCTAATCTCATTTCTTTTTTTTTTTATTATTCAGGGACGTTAGAGAGACATTTTTGCCCTTAATTCTGGCCTCAGTTTCGGGACTTTTACGTTCCACATATTAAACAGCAACAACAGGCTCCAATTTTATTTTGTTTTCCTTGATTGAATGACGAAAAAGACCTTTTCACCCTTGATTTCGACAACTTTTCGCACACACTTTTGCTCTCAATTTTGGGGCCTTTAGGTTCCACTTTTTAATATGCAACAAGTTTCAATTTCATTTATTTCTCTTTGATTTACGGACATTAGAGACATTTTTACCCTGAATTCAGGCAATTTACTCTCAATTCAGGCAATTTACTCTCAATTCAGGCTCTTTAGGTTCCACACATTAAAAAGCAGAAGCATGCTTCAATTCCATATCCTTTTCCTTTATTCGGGGACGTTAGAAACATTTTAGGTTAAAATGCAACAAGTTCCAATTTCATTAATTTTTCTTTGATTTAGGGACCTTTTAGAGACATATTTCCCTTAATTCAGGCAACTTACTCTCAATTCGGGAACTTTAGGTTCTACATATTAAAAAGCAGAAGCATGCTCCAATTTCATATTCTTTTCCTTTATTCAGGGACGTTAGACACATTTTTGCCCTTAATTCCAGCAACTTACTCTCAATTCGGGACCTTTTTGGTTCCACATATTAAAAAGCAACATCGTGCTGCAATTTCATTTCGTTTTCGTTGATTCAAGGACGTTAGAGACATTTTTACCTTTAATTTCGGCAACTTAAGGACACTTTTGCTCTCAATTTCAGGACCATTAGGTTCCACATATCAAAAAGTGAAAACATGTTCCAATTTCATATCTTTTTCCTTGATTCAGGGAATTTTGCCCTTTTTATTCCCGCAACTTTTTCTCAATTTGGGACCTTTAGCTTCCACGTATTAAAAAGAAACAACGTATGCGCCAATTTCATTTCTTTTTCCTTGATTCAAGGATGTTTTTACTCTTAATTTCGGTAACTTTTTGCCCTCAATTTTGGGACCTTAGGGTTGCTTTAGTCCTTTCATAGGGGTGCTAAGGACATTTTTGTCATCGCATTCTAAATCTTCTAAATTTTTGTATGGGGGGGAGGCGTCGTTGGGGTCTCATGCAATGTAAGAACGATTTACACTTTTACTTACAATAATATGCATTTTTTAAAACCTCATAAATACAAAAAAAAAAAACAATTTAAACCGTTGCATAGAACACTACATAAAAAAACTTTTCAGAATTACTATTTTTGCCGTTATATTCCACTGTCAAGCAACTGTGTAACTGTTTAAACGGAAGATTACGTAAATCTTACATGTTTCTGAGGTTACTTTTTTTTATATTTTAAGACCGACTGGTTATTCTTTTTCGTTTTGTAAACTTAATTTTAAACAATACGCATACAAATTAACTTGGTGTACACGTTCTTCGTAACGGGACCTAGTGACAGAAAATGGTAATAAAAATTGTAATTCTCGAATTCTTTAATTTCATTGTTTAAAATCTGTATGCAATTGCATTTTGTTTACTGACGAGTGTTTAAAAGGCTTGTTTTTTTAATAAACAAATAGCAATTACCTCATTCAGAAGTCCTCAGACTTACCGAAATTATTATTTTTTCAATTAAAAATCTATACTATAGGATCCACGCGCGTCAGTAATCAGCTGTTGTCACACCATGGCCGTCTTCCTCCACCACACTCTTCTCACCCATCCTGCCTCGTCGTCAAACAAGTTGGCTAGTACGACGCTATGACTAACAAAAGCTATTGAATGTGCAACCTATACCAAACATTTCTTTGCAGTAACGCTTAGAAAAACTGTACCACTTATCGCTCGTTTTCATATGAGCGCTAATAGCAATTTTAGTTTCGTATCAGTTTGTAGAGTGATAGTAAAAAAAGTGAAATCAGCCTGCGAGGTCAATAGGGAAGATAAACACAGGGAAATGGCTGGAGGGTAAACGCAGTTTGTTGCCAAAGCCAAGACATCGACCCTTGTCTCAAGGATATTCTTGAAACCATGTTGACACCAAGTGAAGTATCCAATATATCTCTGGACAAACGAAGCAGGCAATGAAACTGGACTGAAGAAGAACACTGAAAAGTCCGAAACAATAATGTTAGCCGAAACAATAATGTAATGTGTCCGAAACAATAATGTAATATTCTTTAATGTGTACTACTAGAATTTCCAGACATCCCCATGTTGTAAACGGTGCATCAAACACCACCCATGCGCTCAATTATTTTTGGCCGGCTAATAAACGCTGATTGAGTGCGCGAACCCGTCTGTGTACTTTTGCACGTTTTGAGTATTTAACCGAATTTCACTAATCCTTTAATTTTAATCTTCCAGCAGTTTATGCCAGCAATTCATGCATCGTTCAAACAATTATTTTTTGCTAGCTTATAAACACTGAATGAGTGATCGAAACCGTCTGTTTATTTTTGCGTAGTTTTGAATATTTATCCGAGTTTCCCTTATTCTTTAATTTAATTTTCCAGCGGTTTATGCATCGTTTAAACAATTATTTTTACCTGGCTAATAAACGCTGATTGAGTGAGCGAACCCGTCTGTGTATTTTTGCGCGTTTTGAACATTTATCCGATTTTTACTATCCTTTAATTTTAATCGTCCACCATCGTCCTGCATCGTTTAAACAATTCTGTGTCGCTGGCTAATTAGTGAAGGCAGTAGCCTTTACTGTAAGGTTTGACCTCGGTCTCCCATGTTAAAGCCAAAATTTCGATGCTTAATTCCTCCGCTGTCTTTCAAAATTTTTCAATGAAATTTCGTACATGAACTTTGTGGGACTTGACCAACACGTGTATACCAACCAACTTTTATTAATTTCCGATTTGTCACATTGGAGATCTGGACTTTAGCTGGAATCGTGAGTTTAATTTTTGTCTTCATAATTATGGTGGTGGTGGCGATGATCGTTGTAGAACACGTTTATACATTGGTCTCTACAGACTAAACCACTTGTCGTAGAAAGCTGGTTCTTAGCTCATTTGAAAGCTCTACTTCCGGAGATGAGCCCTTTATAGAAATAGAAAATTCAATTGGTCGTCCCATTCGAACTTGGTATGTCAAAGTATCACGAATTAGAAAACACAAACGAGATCGTTTGATGTTTAAGGTAAGATTTAACTGATCCGAAGTCAAAACAGCAAAGTAACACAAATAAACTTTCCTGTAAGGTTTCACATACCGCAGTGTTCCTGTATTGTTTAGTCCACGTGAAACCTTACTGCTGTATTCAACCATTAGATACGCAAATAAAGTAGAGACCATATCCCAACTTTCAAAATTATTGTAAGAATAATATAGTGTATAATATAGGCTACAAACTCAGCTACTTTCGTAGCTAAATTTTTTACCATTATTCTAGTCAAGTCATCTCCTTTCCGTTCATCCTATTGGTACATACACCACTTTTCAAGATTTCGTATTCAAGACTTCAGGACTGGTATTTCATTTTTATTTTCAACGACATTTCCAGGTTTTCAAGGAGTCGCAGGTTTCACGTGGACTAAACAGAACAGGAACACTGTGGTATGTGAAACCTTACAGGAACGTTATTTGAGTTGCTTTGCTGTTTTGACTTCGGATCAGTTAAACCTTACCTTAAACATCAAACGAGCTCGTTTTTGTTTTCTAATAATATTATGGTTTAGTAAATTAAATTTCATTTTTTATAGATGTCTTATTATTGCCGGCTACTTTCGATGTAGCAGATTGGTTAAGTTAGATTAAGTTAGGTTAGGCATGAGTGTATGGCTTCACAGGCCGTGTAGTACTCAAATAAACAAACAAGCAAACGTGGCAGGGGTTTAAAGTGATTGTTACTTCTTATTGTTGGTTAGTGGTTGGTTACACGGACGGGGCTTATGGCCCCAATCAACATATTATTACTGTTGGGACTTCGGAATTAGGGCTTATAAGGTGTAGATAGCCAAGATGATGTCAGACTACAAACCGAATAATACCAAGTGGACGTGCGTTACATGATTTTTAGTGTTTCAGTGATTTTAAAATGTTATTTTTAGGGCAGCCTTACATCCTGCTCTACACGCTTCAGTGTGTTTTTCATTTACTTTAAAGGGAACTCCCCTCCAAGCGAAACCCCTTGCTGCAAATCCATATATTAACGTGATACTATTGTTTGCGCGGCGGATCTTGAGTCCTCCGAGTATTTTATGAGCGGCCACGTCTTCCTGGAGGGGACGGCTTTAATCGACGGCCGCCATTGTTTTTGTAACCATCTTGGATATCAACAAGGCACACTGCTACTAAAAACGTACAATCGATTATCTGTGTTCGATCTGTGGAGAACTCAAGATAGGCCGTGGACACAATAGAATTGTATTATGTATAGCAAGAACAGCAGCACTACGTAAGGCGACCTTGGGGTATGCATGCTCAACGTTCGCCTCCAGTACGTAACGCTATTTGCACACTAAGACCTCTTCGTACGTCAGGGAGCGAGTCACTTTAATGGTCTAAGACCATTGATCGACAGAGATGAAAGGACATACCGTCTCACTATATTCGAACATCCTGCGCGAAATAGCTTTTGCATCATTTACGTTGGTTAGAATGACTAGCAAAATCGTTTTCACGAGGGGAAAAATAGAAAAATGTGTCTTTGCAACATTTACATGCGTCTGAAGCAATATTGCAAAACTGAGCCATGCAGGAATGCCAACAGGGAGGAATGCACCTTTAACCAACTAAAAGTCCCAACCTTGTCGCATAACACTGTTATTTTGCGTCTCTTTATGTAACGCGAGAAAGTGAAAGCAGCTTGCTTCCCCGCGAGGTCAATAGGGAAGATAAAACGCCAAGTTAGCCGGAGGAATCCAGTTTTCACTTAGACAAGACATCGACCTCGAGTTAGTCAGGCACCCGACTGATCCAGAGACGGGCGGTGATCGACTAGACACTTCACTCCCTAACCGGATGCTGCGGATAAATCCACGTTATTTGGATGCAAATGAGACGGAATTGATGATATTGCTTGCCATTCGGTCGATGTTATCTCTCATAATAGCTGCCATAAGCATTTTGTCAATGTCTTGTTGAAGGCGGTATGGCGCCGTTGTCCAACCGCCAAACGCTCTGCTCAAGTCACCAGCCAAAATAGGATGCATCCTCCAACCCCCCCCCCCCCCTCCCGGCCTTCCCCCGATCTTTATGAATACAAAGATGGAAAGGGTAATGAACGACAATCACGTTTGACAACTTTAAAGGACTTACTTTCTCATTAATCTCGAGGTTCCAGCTAGAAATAGCTTTTGCAACATTTACATAGGTTTGAATTGAATGAACATAGCGATGAATGAATGCCTTTGCAACATTCACACACCACGTCTGAACTAATGTTGCAAACCTGAGCCATACAGGAATGCCAATCGGGAGGAATGTGCTTTCAAGATTTAATTCGGAGGTTTCTTTGTGATCAACTGAGTGCAACTGGAAACTGGAAACCGTTTAAATGAATACTTCTTGGTGTTTGAAACATCTCGTAACTACACTGCATTTACTATTTCCAGAATATAAATAGTTGACGTTTAATACTGAACGCAAAGGGTGCCTAGGATATAAGCTTATCCGTCTTATTAACTCCGTCTTAGAAAGGCTGTCCCTTTAAATTCGAAGTAAACAGTCTGCATTAAATAATGGCCTTGTGAAAATACAAGATGCATTAATCCCAGAAAAGACAACTCCCCCGACTGGGACTCGAATGAAGGACTTCCCGTGTAATATGCCAGGCACTCTAACCACTCCATTACCGTTGGGTACCCTGGGTACATCACTCCGTCTTGTGTTCTAGCATTGGGAACTGTTTGCATGTGGAGCCTGTATCCAGGTTATCCCTTGGTAGTGTAGTGGTTAAAGTGCCTGGCTGGGAACATGTCAATGTTCCCCAACGACAAGCTGCTCCGCTGACGAGCTAACCCATTTTTTTTGTCTAACTAGTCGGTGGAGGACTTTGTCGGGAGTAATCCAAGGGTGTAGAATAAATCAAGTGGTTGAGAATGATGGGGGCGGTCCTGACAGTCTGCCCCATTTTAAAAACCTGCATAGCATGTCGGTGAAAGACCTTGACAGGAACGATCGATAGATGCCTTTCGTGATAGGCTACACAATGTGGCTGCCGCGCTCACTGCGGCTATACATACAAGGTCAGAAACCACAACTTATCACAAAGCCACAAGTAATAAAGTGCAGGTCTTGGGTCTTGGGGTGATTCTCATATTGTGTCCCATTTTCTAAACGTGGCACAGCTTATCGTCAGTGCTCCTTGACGGAAGCGAATCAATAATAAAAAGAGGTCGCATTGGTCGGGTGACGTCCCGACATTCTGTACCATTTTCTAAAAGTGACATAGCCTGTCGGTGGTCATATGGTCGGTGGTGTATGACAGGAGATGCAAGGATGGCCTAGAATGACAGTAGCCCAGCTTTTTGCAGGAGGACTTTGTTAGTGCCCTTTCAACAGAGGTGGGATAGCATGTTGGCGGCGCACTTTATCGCGCTACCTGCAAGACACACTAATCTGAGAAAGAATGAAAAGCCTGCTACCCCGGTTGGGACTCGAACCCAGGAGGTCCCACTGACTAGGCCGAGTGCTCTGACCATTATGCTACTGGCGGCAGATACTGGCTACAGGCTCCAGCCGAGCTTAGTATCTATTAAGTCTTTCTCAGTGGGAAATTGTGCAGATCGACGAGTTCCCTGCATAGATAACAGAAAGTGTTTGTGCAGTGGGTATAATAATGGATTTTAATACGAAAACGACGCCTCAGTGGCCAAGTAACAATATAGCCTAACATAACTTAAAATTGTTAGCAAAATGGTTAAACCCAAACCAGCACGAACGAATACAGTTGATGCAATTGATGCGCCACTTATTGTTTTTAATCGGAAATCCATAAAAAATTCATAGCGAACTTTTTTGTAAAAACCTAACAATCGATATAATCCGGAAAAAAATTACAATTTGCCAATACCACCAAAAGATATCTTACCAAAAACCCAGCAAGGGTAAAGGGACCCACCAAGTTACACCACATAAAGTAAAGTGATATAAGAGTTTCAGTATCTGCCAGCAAGTTTCTCATCCCATCCCTGATCTCTTAATCTTAAATGATGTCTTGGTGGTTGTCAGTAACCTTGAGCGATCGTGGTTTAGACTACAAATTGGATGGCAGCCATTGAGGCTCTGAAGTAACTACTTTCTATGGCGAAAACTTGGTAAGTCCACCTACACTACAAAGCTTCCTTCCTGTGGTCTCACTGCACCAAATTTCCATCCAACGAGATGCAACAGCCAACAAGAGACCGCATTATTTTCTTGAGATCGCCCAGATCCACAGGGAGGACCATTTCACAAGCTTCACTCCAAGTAATCGCAGCCACCCGAGTCAGCCGGTCCACTGCTTCATTCGCATGCAGCCCTGAGTTCCCAACTGCCCAACCTATCTCCAAAATCACCCCTGCATTCTGCAACCCCACTATGCCCGGTACAAGTAAGAACGCCAGAAAGGATGGTGATTTCAGGGTTTATTCCAGGGCCTCGCGATCTGCCCTTAGGAGATGTTGTCCAGTGGTTCAAGGATACTCTAATAAGGGCTACTAGCGGAGTGGCACACTTCAGGAAGAGTTGTAGCTGGTTAGGGCACTAGCTCCCCGAGTGAGGCTGAAAGGGGCTGCAAGGCCTTAAGTACCTAGAACTGCAGCCAGTACCCGCCACAGGTGGTGCAAGGTGTTTCCTGTACTATATCCTGCTATCCCATGAGCCATCTTTGCTAGCAGCTACCCCTAGGGGCAGGCAAGGCCAGAGCCATCCTGCCACTGATCTCCAGGGACTGAACCATACATCAAAGTACATAGCATAACTCGAATACATTAATAAAGATACAGAGTATACAGAATACAGGCATGGAGCCATAGCATCAAAGTAAAGAGACCCACTAAGGCCCTAGCTTAAGGAGTAGGAGGAAGCTGTGGAAACCGTCGTTGCAACTTCATCCTCCCCACAACTTGGTTAAAGCCTCATGCCCAAGCACTTGATCAAGACACAATTGTTTAACCCTCCCCCAACAACAACCGGATTCCAGCCTGTGAGTCTCTCATTGCTGTGAGCTATCCAATTCCCAGAGCCAGCCCATAGCCTAAGGCCACTGAGATGGCTGTAAGCTCAGCAACCAATTATGGGTTCACAAGGCAATGAGTGTACACATCCCAGTCGGGTACCCATACACCCAATCACCCAGTGTACGAGTGGCAGTCAAATGATGTGCCACTGAAATTCTGCAGGTTACACCATTCCATCCCTTCTTGCACGTCCTACCTCGGAACGCAAAAAAAAAAAAACAGACCAAAAGTTATTTCCGAATCGTCCGTAAAGCCAGGAAGGCATGCAGGATGTGTCGTGTTTTTTTTTTTACCAAAAACGACCATAAGGATCTGCCTTTAAGGAGCATAATACCAAGACCCCTTACAGCAAGTAGCTCAAGTGTTCTATGACCCCCAGTTCCAATACACCTTCCGTTACCTAACCATCAAGTCAGTCCCATGCCTGCTCAAGCATCGAAGTACCAGACGCAACAACTAGCTCTTGCTTGCTCGACCCTGTGGCACCAAACCAGCTTCCATGTGTAGGGCAGTGATTGACGTATTTCACAGACACCCTGTTACCACTCGTAGCGAAGTATTCACTTCCACATCCAGATTCTGTTAACTGCCTTGGAAACCGCAACACAACATAATTCAACATAGCACAACACAACACAGCACAGTACAACACAACACAACTCAACATAGCACAACACAACTGGGTGCGGTCATTGAGTGTGGTCAGGCCCAGTATTTATCTGCTGGGCCTGGGAAGGGCAAGACTGACATCGAAAAGATTCAGAAGTCACGTTCACAGGTAGAATGGAATTAGCTGATATTTTATGTACATTATGACATTAATCATGCATGGAACGGTTTTCATGCTATTCTTTTGGTAGGAGGAACCTGAGCTACAGCCGAAACTGTGGAAGGAGTTCAATTCCCTAAGGGAGTTCAATTCCCGAGGCCTATTTTGCGACTTCGCCATATGAAACGCAGGCAGTGGCGGAAATATAAGTCGGATCTGGGCCAAGATTCTCTTTTGGCCTACAACCCTGTAAACAAGCAATATTCTGATTCGATGGAAGCTTGGTACAAGGTTAAGGAGGTTGCTACAAATCGAGAGGGGACTCCTACTTTGCTTTTTAAAGGGACATTCCTCCCAGCGCCATTTTTCTCGATCTTCCACATCAAGTACGGCCCCAAAGGTCTATTTACTTACCGTTCGTCTTTCCCTTGCTAAAAATCCGTTTTAAAATGTAGCGTCTACGAAATTTTCTTTTGAATATTGGAGAACTATGTTTACTGTATCCTGCATGTATATGATCCTTTGCACACCTACAATAACCTTGAAGTTTCATCTGTGTGTGCGCATGTACTATTTTTAATCATGTGCTAATAATTACTACGAGATCAAAAATCTAAACGACTAATGCGTAAAATTAAAATTAATTATGCCAATAGATCGCCGAAGAAAAATCATAATATAGGCTACTGACCTAAAAAATTCTAAATTATGATGTTAAAATACGAAAATCATTCCTGTTTGTGACGACACAATCTTTAACTTGATGCTGTTTGATATACTATTCCCAAAGCCAACTAAGATAGTAGCTTAGTTGAGGAACTGAGGAACACAACTACTATTCCAGTTGACCTTGGCGATGGTAACATGCACGGAGGCGATCTGCACGTGGCTGTTATAAGGCAGGCGGAATGTGTCTTTAAACTGTATCGTAAACTGAAATCGTCACCAGGTCATTGCCACCTCTTCATGTTGATAACTCGTACATTACTGCAAAACAGGATAAATCTGCAACTTTTTTGTGAAGCATTTATATATTACAATATTACAATATATTGGCTTCTAACTCAATAGTGGATGATGGAAACTCCTGGTCCTGATGTCCTAGTTATCTGACCGTCACGCTTTACTTTCGCAGATCACTTTCCCTTCCTATATGGTGATTCGCGCTTCAAGGAAACTTAAACCAAACAAATCTTGTGGATCGGATGGTCTTTCTGCCTTCTGCTCCGGAACTTGCTAGTGTCATTTGCTATCCACTTTCTAAACTGTTTAGTTTTTAACCAGTTAGTGCTCCCTTCATCATGGAAAACTGAACATGTTGTTCTCATCTTAAAGAAGGGCTCCCCTATGATCCATTTGATTATAGAACCCATTGCTCTGACCTGTGTGGCCTGGAGATCTTGATCCGAGATTGATTCACAGGATGAATATGGTTTTCTACCATCACGCTCGTCTACCCATCAGCTTCAGTGTGTTCTCGACCGATGGACTAGTGTGCTTGATATTGGAATTCCATCAGATAATATTGATTTTGATTTCTAAAAAGCCTTTGAATCGGTCGTACATCGCAAGCTACTTTTGAAGCTTGACAGCTGGTATTGCTGGGAAGCTTAAAGGTTGGTTAACAGCTTTTCTGACAGGCCAAACCCAGAGGGTAATTGTCGAAGACGTCCCTCAGAGTGCGCACTTGTCTTAAGCGGGGTTACACAGGGGTCTGTCTTGGGTCCGCTTCTCTTCCTAATCTACTGAAATGATCTGAAATTTCTTGATGATGACACCTTTGGGTTCGAATTCGCTGATGACCTAAGATTGGTTTTGAAAATATTTGTAAGTTGTGTACTTCCGGACGTCTTTTTATCCGTGAGGTGGTTGATTGGTCGTTAATCTGGCAGCTGCCCCTCTCGACCCAGAAGTGCCTTACTTTTCACATGGAAAACTAGAACAGATCTGTAAGTACCCTTTCGAAACGTGGTTCTCCCCTCTTTTCAAGATGTGCAAGATCTTGGGATTCGTTTTACTAACCTGAAATCCAGCCTCAATTGCGGTGAGGTTGGTGCATCTGCCTGTCATCGTTGCGCTCTGATAATGATTGTTTTTCCTTGGGGAACGTTTCGACACTCGTATGGGATTTCAAGGTTAAGTTTGACCCATTTTTGAGTATGCTACTGTGGTCTGGTCGCCGTACTTGGCTCTTGACATCGACCTGCTTGAGGGGTCCAACGAATGTTCATAAAGGGCCTGCATGGCCTCCGTTATATCAGCTATGAGAATCGACTCGCCAGGTTGGGCCTAGAGCTTCTTGAGCTTTGTCGTTTAAAACTTGACCTGGTTTTAACTTATAAAATTCTCCACGGCCATATCTCGGTGGACCTCCCTTTTTTTGACCTCCCACATATTCATTTGGACTTTCGACGGCAATTTTTTTTCCTGTTCATGTTGCGCCAATTTAAAACGCCCTTAGTAGTGAAATGGTGGGTGGATCTTCGGTCGTCGGTTTCCGAGCCGGGTTATGTGGGGATCGACTTGACATATTTCTGAAACGACCACTCCCACCACCTACACCACAGCTGGTTTGATGGCTTTCTTACTTAAATTAGGAGCAGTATGAGTGGTTCACAACCCTTCGAGCCGCCCCCCCCCAAGAACAGAGGCAAACCGTGCCCGTGTACTTTGGACGTTAAATGAAAACTTGAACATTGCTACCGAAAGTAGCAATGTTCTAGTTTTCATTTAACCTTCTAACTATTAAGCGATGCGATTAACTTGGCGAATGTTTTGGTGTGTTGATATCACTCCTTCGAAGGGTCGAACCATTCGGAAATTGGCGGCACAGTTTTACCAGTTTTGGTTTTTGATATGATACAACACAACACAACAACACATCACAATGCAACGCCTTACTAAACAAGGTAGTGAAAACAACCAGCTCACACTTCGATTACCACGCCACATTGGTAAATTGGTCAAAAAAATTAATTTCTAAAATCGAACAGAGCAATGACATTTGCCGCCATATTGGCACCAGTATGGGTTTTGGACCGCATAACTACAAGGTGCACTACATAAAAATGGAGGGAAAAACAACGGAAGAGCGGATTTCTTAGGCTTAAAATAACGTTGTTTTCTCCAACAACAAAAATCGCGCGTTTTAGGTCTAAGAAATCATTCTTCACAGCATCGGCTTCAGTATGATGCCGTTCTGTTTCTCTCTGCAGTGCCCCTTGCAGCTAACCCATTAAGGCTCCAGCATATAGAGTTATAGAAAATAATACTACGTCGTGTCATTGCTCCGTACTGACAAGGTGCACTCTAACTACAACGACGGTCACAGAAGAACCAGTTATACCAGCCGGCGATTTTAAAACAACAATCTGCTAACAATTATCAGTTAATGTCATATGTTGGCGACCACGTTTGAAGTCACGTCACTCACTTGTGTGGTCATGTAACTTGTTTATCTACCCAAAACCAAAACTGTTAAGAGAAGCCGCCAAGTTTACAAAAAGAGTCGGCCTTTCAAAGTAGTGATATCATTCAACCAGGGAAAGGCCGCCAAGGTTAATCCTATTAGCCAAGTTAATCGCACCTACTAATAGTTCAAAGGTTAAATGAAAACTAGAAGATTGCTACTAGCGGTAGCAATCTTCAAGTTTTCATTTAACGTCCAAAGTATTATTCGGTGCGATTAACTTGGCTAATAGGAATAACCTTGGTGGCCTTTCCCTGGTTGAATGATATCACTACTTTGAAAGGCCGACCCTTTTTGTAAACTTGGCGGCTTCTCTTACCAGTTTTGGTTTTGGGTGGATATCACGACTTTCATAGGCCTGCGAGTGTACAAAAAATCCCACGGTGTAATTGTCACCCCTACCTTTTTTGTCTGGAGGTATTTTATTGTATGAATGTTCTCATTCATAATTTTCACATTTGCTATTGTCATTCCAAATAAATTAATAACAAGCGTAACAGTATGATAATTGCAAGGGCCTAATTAATTCCTATGGAATAAAAGATACCCTGTGTCTTATTGAACCAGTTATGAGAAATTTATTCGGGTCGTGGGGCATATAATTTATTTTGAATTCGCGTACCGTAAAAAAAAAAAAAAAAACGATTTGGATTTGGTGGGAAAAAAACCGACCAAACCTTTGCAATAAAAGATACTCCGTCTCTTCGTGAACCAATACTGCAATTTTATTGAGGCCCCGGCCAAATGCCATGCGCCCCAAACCTAACCTAAAGATAAGCAACAAACAACCAACAACCATAGGCTCCACAGTACAAAAAAAAAAACCCATGCAACCTTGTTACCACCGAAGCACAATGGAGCACAACAGAAAAGCACAACAGAGCACCATAGATCACAATAGAGTACTACGCATACAAGCCACTGGCTTCGTGAACCAGTTCAGTTCAGTTTGCTTTATTGAGGCCGTAGCCAAATGCCATGCGCCCCAAATCCACTAAGAATACAACTATCTCCAACAGCAACTACAACCACAACCACCACTATAACGACATCTACTCCAACCAACACAACCAACCAACACCCTCACAGCATAGTTACCTTGTAGCCAACATCATCCTCATTAGGCCACACTCCACACTCCACAACTCAGCACCATAGAGCACCACTGAGAGACTCTAGCAGGCCAGTCCACTATAATAAGGAAACAGAGAAGGACCGGGGGGGGGGGGGGAGCCGAATTAAACCGCAATACCAATGTCACGAAAGAACGATGCAACAGCGCGTAACCTGGCAACTGGCCGTGGACCATCCGCATGGGACAGCAGATTAGCGAAGGCAGGAAGCGCATCTAACCAGGGGGCCAGACGGCGCCGCTCTTTACCAAACTTACGGCAGTGTATAAGGACATGCTCAGCCGTCTCATCAATGAGACACAGAGAGCACCTGGGAGAATCAACCCATCCATACCGGAATCTGTGTACGCGCAGCAATGAGAAGCCAACGCGCAAACGCGACAGAATCTGGGCATCTCTGTATAGCAACACATCCAAGTTCGACGCAGTGGAGCACACTGGATGCACTGTAAACAAAGCTCGTCCATCACGAGCTGTCCTCCAGGCATCCTGCCACTGTGCCAGAGACCACCGACGAACAGATACTCGACGCATTCGAACAGAGACTTGAGGATGCAACTGACCACAGTCACCACGCGCAGCCTCTCGCGCCAGTCCATCTGCCACCTCATTGCCAGGAATGCCACTGTGGCCTCTGACCCACCGTAAAGTAGCTACACCAGTACGACATGCAACCCAGAATTTCCACCCAATCGTATATACAATTGGGTCTTCAACAGCCAAGCTATCCCACGAACGGCGAAGAAGCCCACAGGCCGCTTGTGAGTCTGTCACAATCGCAAAGGAGGGAAGACTCATGTCCTGTGCAACATCCAGTGCCACAGAGATCGCCACTAACTCGCACATAGTGCTAGACGTCGCGTCATAGATCACGCGCATACACTCAACTTTCAAGGATGGAATGACTACCCCAATGCCACCTACACATGTCTCTGGATGAAATGAAGCATCACAGAAAATATCGCATTCAGTAGGCTGAGACAAGAACACCGCATACAGCTCATAGCACCAAGTCCATGGACTCAGAGGCTTCGCACACGCCACCGTCGTTGCCCCTGCCACCTGGCGCAGAAGACTTACACCACGACCCGCTTCACCCAGCACATCACGCGCACGTTCACTCAACATGTCATAATCGTGTAGTATCCTGGCAACTGGATCTCTTTGACCCCTGCTAAGATTCCGCAGGCAGAGTGTGGCCAGAAGCTCACGTGCTCGTACCTCAACTGGTGGCTCGTTACACTCAACACCCAACGCACTAACTGGCGTTGTCAAAATGCATCCAGTGATGATGCGTAAACAGACGTTTACAACAACTTGCAGTGTATTCTCATGTCGCCTTACGCCGCTCAAAAACGGCAAGGAGTAGTCAAGCACGGACCTCACGAACGTGCGGTATGTCGCTAGAAGCGCTCCTCTCGTAACACCCCTGTGAGTCAGTTGCCGCAGTATAGCGGTCCTAGCGAGGACCCTGCCACGAACTTGACTAACATGCTGCGCCCAAGTAAGCCGTGAGTCAAGGATTACACCCAGGTACTTAACACTAGCCTTCGGAGTTACAACCTGCTCATTCACCTTCAGAGAAATAGCCTGCAGTACCACATCAGACCTGCGGGAGAACACCACAGCTTCTGTCTTGGCAGGAGCCAGTAAGAGGCCGCGCTCCTGCAGAAGATAAGCAACCCTGTCCAGAACAGCTTGTGCCTCGCATGCTAAGGAAGCAAGATCACTGCCCACAAACCAAACAGCCACGTCATCTGCGTAACAGACAATATTCGAGTACGCACCAATTTCAACCAGAACATCATTAATGGCTACAGCAAACAATGTAGGGCTGAGACAACTCCCTTGCGGGAGACCTCTACACGTTGAATCCGCAGCCGACCAATACTTCCCAACACGTGTGGCAAACTCACGGCGACCTAGGAGTGCAACAATCAACTCAATCAAGCATGGTCCCACCCCCATTCGACGCAGAGAGGCCTGAACCCAGGGAATGGAGACTGTGTCATAGGCCGCCTTAATATCTAGAAAGACAGCCAAGACAACGTTCCCCCTAAGCCAAGCCTCTCTAATGCTAGTAAGCAGGAAGAGCACTGCATCTTGTGCACTCCTGTCCCGCCGATAGCCAAACTGGACGCCAGCAAGGCATTCGTGGTATTCCAGGTGCCACTCCAAGCGCTTTACAATCATCCGCTCCAGCACTTTCCGAAGACATGACAGTAGAGCAATAGGTCTGTAACTGGTCAAATCCGACCTCACACTTCCCTGCTTATGCACCGGGATTAGGATGGTAAACATCCACGACGGCGGGATACTAGCCCCTCCTAACAGCCTGTTGAACAGTGGGAGTACAGCATTACATGACGCATTGACATCTTTCTGTAAATCCGCATACCCAACACCATCAATCCCCACAGCACTACGGAAGTGTAGGAGCTCGAGTGCGGTGGGGATTTTTTTTTTTTTTTTTTTTTTTTTTTTTTTTTTTTTTTTTTTCGAAATATCCGCCGAAACAGAAGGGGGGGGCCGAGCCGCTACTAAGCGCATAAACACTGGCAAACCGTACATTAAAGGCTTCTGCCATCTCACTGCCACGAAGAATACTTCTTGCTGGGTTTGGTGGGCCAAAAACCCACTGTACTGCAGCCTTCCCCGCACCAGGATTGAGCATCTGCCAAGCCAGTGTGAGAGAACGGGCTCCGCCGACCTTGGCACAAAGCCTCGCGCCAAACTCTTTCTTTTCTCTCCTAAGAATAATTCTGCTCTCATCCGCTACACCTTTGTACCCCCACCAGAATGCATCACAGGGAGCTCTCTTCCATCTGCGATAGGCCTTGCGGCGGTCGCGTACCGCAACTGAGCAAACATGCGACCACCACACCGGCTGCGTCTTTGCCACTACCCTCCTCGACGTCCTAGACCGTCTACGAGTCATTTGTTGTACAAAGTCCGAAAAAAATCCCATTACCAACAACCGGATGCCTCCTATCGCCCACTATTCTACAAGCAGTTGCTGCAACTGCATTAGAGCACAGGAGAACAGGAAAATGATCGCTGCCCCGCAAATCATCCGAGACGCGACAGCTGCACTTATCCGCTATTTCCGGGGAACAAACAAAAAAGTCCAAAACAGATTCCTGGACTGCGCCACGCTGCCAGCGCACAAACGTCGGTGAACCATCATGGAGAATACGCAACCCGACCTCTTGAATCGCCTCAGCTAGTCTACGCCCTCTGGTGTCAGCATGCAGCGAGCCCCAATCAAAATGATGACTGTTATAGTCTCCTCCCAAAATTACAGGGGTTGGAAACTGCTTCAGCCATCGTTTCCATTCCGCAACAGTTTGACTACCCATTGCATGCACTATGACGACCGATACCCAACAACTGCCCATCCACACTTTCAATGCAACTGCATCCACTCCATCTGGCTGGAATTGGATGGTGATGGGTAGATACGGGATTGCCCATTTAATAAATATTCCTACCTTACGCCCAGAATGGATAAAATCCGCTTTCCACGCTGTTGCATCTAATCCCCGAAAGTCTACAACTTCTTGTACCCCAACAATATTGGCATGCTCTAGCAAACATTCTAGATCTCCTAATTTTCCCTGCAACCCTCGCATGTTCCATGTAATAACATTACACAGAGCGAATGAAGTGATTAGGTTAGATCCGGGTCCTCCCCTCCCAAACCAACCCCCTCTCTGCAACTCACTTGTGAAATACAGCTACTAGCAACACTCAACACAAAACCATCACTACAATCAATATCTTCACCACTGCCAACTAAGTCACCTTCCGCTGCTGCCGTACTCACATTTTGCACATTTCCTAACATACTGAGCAATTCACTGCCATTTTCTCTCACTTGATCCTCCTTTCGCCTGTTTGCCACAGCAGTTGCGCTTTCTTGTTCACATGCTTGAATTTCACTCATTTCCGATTCTTCAATTTCATCCACACGCAACACCGTTGCCACAATTTCGGCCGATGACGACGGGGTCTTCTTCCGTTTCTGACTTCCCTTCTTCCGTTTTGCAGGAGGGGTAATCCACACACTTTCACCATCCTTGCCCTCGTTGCCAGTTTCGCCGTCTTTGCTGACTATTGGATCACCCAATACAACCGCTGAAGCCACTTCTTCACTCTCTTTAGCACTGCTAGGGCCGACGTCGCCAGCAACGGCCAAACAAGGGGCACTGGTGCTCAAGGCCCCCAGCCCTAGGTTCCCACTTCGCTGCTGAGGTGGCTGCTGAGTCTCTTTAAGAGGCGCTGGTGGTCTTTCGTGCACTCTTAAATCCGCCAAACGCTTCGCCTCTTGAAGATGAGGGCAAAGTTGACGCGGATCGCGCCACACACCACAATCATTGCACGCGATTGCGACGCACGCTCGCCGGAAGTGCCCTCGCGCGTGGCACCGCAGACATTTTGGAGGACGGTCGCCTACAATTACAAGAGTTTGTATACCTTTGATTATTGCCACATCAGGAACGTCTTCTATTGTGATCCCCTCCCGGAGGCGCAGCGTTACAAGACGCACTCCCGTTTCACAAAGTGTCCGCCCTCTTGCGTAGAGCTTCTCGAAGGAATGTTTTTCCAGTGTCGCAATTTTCCCAAAGCCAACTGCCACCTCTTGCGGGGTGATGCCCACTGGAAGCCAATGTAGGCGGGCCTGTACTGTTTGTTCGTGTAGGTCAAACAGCTCAGCCGCGTGACCGTTTATGACAATACTGGCCTTAAGTAGTCTCAATTTCGCTACTCTCGAACTCAACACAATTTCAAACACATGTGCTGCTCGTAAGGTGTTGACATGCGTGATTTCTCCAGTCCCCACTACGCGCTCAACTGCAAAGTAAACTTGAGAGGCTAGATGTAGCCCACTTCCTTGATTGCAGATCATCACCACTGACCGCGGCATCTGAACGTTGGTGAGTCCACCCCCATAAAGCTTTTTCAATGCAAGTAGGCTTCGCTGCCTCCTACGCTGCTCACCAGTGTCCACTGCTTCTAAGTCTGCTTCACTTTCACTCCAGCTATTTACACTTCTATCCGCTACTGCCGCACTAAATAACTTCGTAACCGTCTTGACCGCTGATATTCTACCTTTCTCTTTATCACTGTCTCTATCATCTTGGTGTCTGCTACCGCCATCTTGACTGTTAGGGTTAGCATTGACACTAGTTGTAACTCCAAATCTTCTTACTCTTGCCTCAGAAATTCCTTTTTTCACTGCCAACCTCATCACTTGCGCAAAAGTCTCCTCAGTGACCAGCCCAAAATTTACATCACTGCCTACCAGCACCTTAGCCTTTAACAAATCTCTCAACAGCTCGTCCACGTCTACATCACTCTCCATGGTGAACCACCTATTTGCAACAACAATGAATTCTGACAATTAGGTACTGAAACGATAAGCCTGCCTGTAACACTTAAGCATGTTATAATATACTGATGGATGACAATACAAACAATGGTTACAACAATACTTTTGCACTTACGAGCCACTTCAGGACCACGTGCAACTCCCATTTTAGAAAAAGGCACTTCCCCATATGACGCTTTACCTGTCTGCCGAAATTTAGATCTGGCAACTTTCCCTAATGAGCTGTAGACGTGTCGTTATACCCTATGAGAATTAACATGGGAGCCTGCGGACTAGTTACTAGTTACTAGTTGAGGACACTTTCTCTCCATGAAGGACACATTCCCACATTTTCTTGTTGAGTTTTTCTTTGTTACTGGACCCAAGACACCTGATTTAAACGATTTGCAAAGATTTCTACCGCATGGGGAATTTACACC
>JAHWFP010227131.1:0-13542 GCA_023313725.1 Lithobius niger
CTAAAAGAACGAGGCAAGTCATTATCAAAGAATTTAAAGAGAACAATCATGTCGCCACGAACTCTTGCAGAGAGATGAGCTGGATTCAACATCAATGCTTCAATGACAGTACAACAAATGCATTCGTTAGTCCGTTCCTGGTGGTTCGCATCGCTGAGTCAGTGTGCGGAATTAATGGACTCTTAATATAAGCTAGAGGACAAAAATAAGTCAAGCAAAAAAAAAAAAAAATTGGTAAAGATTCCCTGGGAAGCCAAGTAAAACGAACAAACACAGGCGAGAAGTTGAGTATTGACCTACTATCTAAGGGGTGTGAGATCGAATCGCGTACCGACTTTTTTTTATTTTTTAAAAGGAACACCTCTGGACGTTTGTACGTCTGGAGTGGAAGGAGTGTTTTAAGCAATATTCGTGTACATACACATCGGATGGTCCAAAAAGCATGCAGTGGCAGAAAGTTGTTTTTAAGTCCAACAGGAGAGAAAAAGGTTAGGACTTTTCTAAGCACAGTTTATATTTTATTTTCATTTATTGCAAAATAGAAGTTTCGACTTAGACTTTTTTCTTCCGTCTTGAACTTCGACAAATATTTTTATGTACAACTCTGTACTTCTGAAAATTGTGACTGATTGGAACGAAGGGTAGGGGAAGGAAAACTTGTAATAATTTTAGTGTAGCTGCAAATAATTACCTTTTCCCAAAATTAGTTCCATCTTCATCGGTAAGGGGGGGGGGGGGGGGAAGGAGGTTAAACAGGTGGGCAAAGAGGGAAGGGGTTAACAGGGGAAAAAAATTACGCGGGATTATTTAAGGAAAAACAATTACGCAGAATTATTTAAAGGCAGACCCGGTGAGTACAAATTAACATGTGTGTAGTTTGGCGACCAAAGGCCACTTTAAATAATAACCCTAAACATGGCAGATTGTGTAGGTAATTCCACTCTTAACTCTACTGATAATAATTATTAGACTGAAATTAGTAATAAGTTTTGACGATTACCACCAGACGGCATTATTGTCAATGAATCCAAGTTTACGTTACTTAATGTCTTAACTAATGTCAAAAATAGTTATTTTTTTTATTTAAAAATTGTTTTTATTAATTTATTTGAGCCTTAAGTCAGCCGAAGCAATTGAATACTTGCGTGGCTGAACCAGCTCAATTTTGAATAATACCAGACTTTTTGAGAAGAAGAAATATCTAGTAAAGGGAGGAGTCAACCCGGGGATTTGAACCGGGAAACCTTCGATCATCGTAGGGGCCGAAAGATTGTCCGGAATTGGCCAGAATAGTTCCCACAGCTGCTGAAGGAACATGGTAGCCTTTCACGCTACCCTGGCTGGCAGTCATGGCGGGGACTTTGCCAAGATACCCTTTCCAAGGGTTCCCATTCCAGGGGTTCGACCAGATCCGCAAATCTCCAGCAACCAGGCTGAGCTCTCTCACCGCTCAGCCACACTAAAACACACTAAAACAAAATGATCACGAGAAGAAAACTTAATTTATCGCTTAAGCAAATGGTAAGTCAGATTAGGTGGTTACATTAATTTTAAGCTAGATCAGAACTGGCTGCTCAAGTTTTTTTTCTTTAATCCAGCATTCAGTTTTAAAACGGGTTGTGGTTACGAATGGATCTAAGTACAACGCACGGTTTTTGTGTGCCGACGAGCCACTCAGGCTTTATCCGTGGCTCAAATTTTTTTCTAACGACAAACACACAATAGGTTCTTCAACCTCAATTGTGGCCCACGCATGACTGTTTCGTTTCCTAAGGTGTTGTCGCTATTGCTTTGCCATTGTTACATGACGCTAACTTTCAAGTTTGGCATCCACGTACTATTGGCACTTGATGGCTTTTGACGCCACTGGTGCAAGCAGGTACTACTTGACCTTACGTTTTCAGAAAAGCTTCACCGCCTACTTGTCTACCCTGACCGAAGAGTTTAAAGTTCAAGATGGCGTCATTGTAGTTCTTCTCCTTCAAGTCGTTGTTAGCAAGTTCCACATGGACCTTCTTTACGGAAATGGTCTGCTGCGTCAGCCGTGTACGACGCCTGCCTGACTTAGAGGCTTGGCGATAGCAATGGCTCCCCAATCCACCTATACACTGATTGTGCTGAGCGCAGCCAACCAACCAGCCCTTGAGCCCGATACCAACTATACAGAATGCTATCGTTTCCTTTTTCTAGGATGTTTCAGGTGTCTAAGGGTGGACCATGAGACGCATGTGTGATTTCACAAAAGGGGGTCTTTCTGCGGTTATACCAAGAAATCATTCTGTCGTACAAGAATTTCCCCCCCCTTTCTTTCGTAGTGTGTGCACGTTCTGTATCGTTTTATTTTTCCTTCACCAAAAACACACGAAGATAAAGTTTCTTCATGCCTTTTCTGCTGAACACAATATGACAGAGCAGAGTCGTTTGTTACTGCCTACTCCCTTAAGCTTTTTCAATTTCAGGTCCTGTTGGATGGGTTGTTGTTGTGGTTGTCTTAAAGGAATGTTTCCAAACTAAATACGTATTGATTTTGCTGAATGAAATAGTGTAAGCACTAAGACGTAACGATTAACAATAGAAAAGCACTTAAAATAAGCAATATGCGACTTTTGAAGCAATCCCCGCTTAGTTATCAAGCAATAAATGATGTGGCCAAAGTCAAATAAAAGAAGCCAAAGTCAAAGAAAACACTTTAAAATCCTAAAAACATAAAAACGTAAAGCACAGAATAAAAAAAATCAATAACAAGAGGGGGCAGTAACTACCTAGTCGCAACTAATCTTCAGTATACTTCCGCCACTTCTGCCACTGTTGAGGTGCGCACATTTATCACGCACTGCTATACAGTGATCTCTATTATGTAATCAAAAGGTAGCAACCATGATAATTGCAGCTTAAAATTGTGTTAGTTTTTAGGCCTGTGTTATATTTTAGGCCTAATTTCAAGCTTTTAGCCCTAATTTTTACCTGCCGTTTTAATTTCGTATAGCAGCTAATGAAGAACTGGGTTCGAGAATAGGCCTGTTCATTCATGCAACACGTTGTCAAGATTTCACGTTGCCGTGGTAACGAGGAATCTGTAAACTATTTGAAGCACGCATGTTAAATGCGACGATCAAATCAAAAACGATGCTTTAATTTGCCGTGTTTTTTAAAGTTCACTTGAGTATACTATTGAAAAGACGACGGACAGGCAAAATCTCTGCTATAGTCTCCCATCTTGACTAAAATAGATTTAAGGCAGCTTAGAAACTGCCAGTGGGAAAACTGACCTCTCGCCTGCTAGTGTATAATATCGAAGTGCTAGTGCTTTTATTGCATGATAACGAAGGGGTGATTGCTTCGAAAGGTCGCAAATTGTTTATTTTATGTGCATTAGAACGGCTTTTTATTTTTAAACGTTGATTTTCCTGAAGACTCCACAGAAAGTTCAATTATAAAGGCTTTTATTTCCCTATCTAAGTCAGTTAGACTGCTTACGGAAAATGTATTCTTTTACTCCGCTAGATGGCGACAGACTAAATCTACGTTTCCGGCCACTCTACAGCAAAGAAAGACGGATGTACATACCATGCACATAAAGAAGACCCATAACGCGTTCTTTTTGGTGAGTCTTGTTGAGTGGCTGTTTTCGTGTGGTGGCGTGACGTCACGAACGAAACATTTACCTGAACAGCCAATCAGAGCACTGTAAGGAAGTGCATCTAAAATATGACTGATGGTTAGACAGACAAGGGAGATGGAAAGACGATCTCTGTTTACAATTTTGTTAGCCATTGGTAAAAAAAACCCAATAAAATGATAATAAAAAACACACAAAAAAAACGTTTACTTTAGTAAAAGAAAAAGAAAACTATAGTGACGGAGATTTTTTTTATTAGTTTCCATTTTTCGAGCATTCTATCAGTCGCCAGTTTTAAAGGGTTAAACAATATTTTTAAGCGTATTGCTTTAATTTGCATGTTTAACTTTTTTCATATCCATATCCAGATGAAATCTGAAAATATGTTTGCAATTATACCATCCATTAAATCAGCATAAATCCAAGTGAAATCTGAATATCTGTTCAAATCCCCCAACTCTGCACTTCACTGTGTAAGTCAACGAAAATCAGTGTAAATCTGTATCAGTAATTCGAAAACTTACAAATCACATAAACTCCGCAAATCGAATCTGTTGCTTAGGATAAAATGCAGAATGGGACGCTGGAATGCGCATTTATGGCTTTACCTACGGCAGCAGAAAAAGGCGGCGAAAGTAATCCTAATAACTACTATTTCGTTTGATTTCACAAATTATGCGGTAAAAAGACATGAACAACAATCATCGCAGATGAATAACAATTTACCGTCACTGAAATTACGCGGCAGCCGTTTGGAGGGTTGCTGTGCACAGTGAGTGCTGGAGTAGGCTACTTGGTTGATTCGGGCCCAAGTAAGGACACACCAAAAGCCAGAAATACTCTCCTCCTGTCCCCACGCATAAAAATGAAATTGATAGCAGCACTGATCGAGTAAGAGCCTCACACCGTATCACAGTGCAGCGAATCCATTATGAAGTATGGCAGCCAGGAATTTTTGGGTGATGGCTGAGCAAAGCGAGTGATGAATTTTGATTTTGTGTGTTGGTTTATCAGTTTGAAACACAATAACGTTCCCAGTTTTGTTCTAATTTGGTTGAAATTTAACGTCAAGGAAGCTTCGGTGCATGAAATTCACGAGTTCGAATATGAAATCCTTACTTCAAATATTTTAGGGATGGTGGCCAAAATTCGAGGTAGAGCACTGGGCAGACATCGGAGAAAGTGGCGCAGTAGCAAAGCACTGCCCTTTGGAGCACTGGGCCGAAATCATACAGGTTTCTATTTTGACATAATGTAAGTGGCCCAGTAAAGCACTGCCTTGTGGAGCAGTAGCAAGCAACCATATGGGTTTCCATCCTGTGAATATGGAAAATAAACTGATGCATCTCTCGCACGGCCATTGTCTTATTTAGAACTCGGTTATAAGCTTAGTAATCTTTAGTCTAAATCAACAATAAATAATTGTAAGTAAAAAACCAAGTTTCAGCCATTGAACGTCTGTGATATGAAATACGAGCCAAGTTTTCATTCCTCAGACATACAACGTAACTTTAAAATTTGGCACATTGTTACGATTTTTTTTACTCTGAATGGTTCGGCTATGTTATTGAATGGTTCGGCAATATGCAGTGATTTTTTTCGAAATAATAATAAAGATATTTGTTACAATGTCTTTTGTTTGAATTACGTATAATCAATTTATAATTCATATACGACTCTGACGGTGTTGAACCACTGCAGAGTAGCGTGCTACACTCTAGTTGTTAGTGTGGCGTATAACGTAGTGTTGTTTGTGAACCCTTCCTGACTTTACGAAAATCGGAATCTCCACGATTTGTTAATGAGTTTTAAAAGTTCGCAAATCTGCATATTAAAAGCCTACCGAGCAGAACTTTTGCGAACTTTGTTACCGCATCTCCTCCGTTAATATTTGGTGTGTGGTGGTGCGGATAGTGTCTATGGACATCTACCGTGGTGCAGTTTTGCATCTTAAAAGGCAGAAGTTCTATTAGTCGTGCCATTCCGGAGTTACGGGGCACTGAATGATCATTTTTATTGTTTTACAACGTTTTAAAATTTCACCATTTTAAATTTCGAAGTAGGTCCCGTAGGATTACATAATTACACAACTTTTTAATGAAATACACGAAGACCTAAGAAAAATTAAAGAATATAATCATATACGTACAAAATATTAAGTTATGGATTCAAGAAAAATTACATGGGAAGATTGTTATGAGCGCCAAAATATCAAATCAGTTATTATCATAATTTTACTATAATAAACTAAAAAAATAATACTAATCCCGTATCATGCACGGCGTAATTAAATCATATCAAAAACCAAAACTGGTAAAAGGGGCCGCCAAGTTCTGAATGGTTCGGCCCTTCAAAGGAGTGATATCAACACACCAAAACATTTGCCAAGTTAATCGCACCACTTAACAGTTCGAAGGTTAAATGAAAACTAGAACATTGCTACTTGCGGTAGCAATGTTCAATTGTTCATGTTTTTGTTTAACGTCCGAAGTATTATTCGGTGCGATTAAGTTCGCGAATGTTTTGGTGTGTTGATATCACTCCTTTGAAGGGCCGAACCATTCGGAACTTGGCGGCCCCTTTTACCAGGTTTGGTTTTTGATATGATATCACTCCTTTTTTTAAAATTGTGTATTGGTTCAACTCCACTACCGTGCAGATGTGTACTATAAAGTGCCACGTCAACAAGAAATTGATTTTCAGCAATTTGTTACTACCTTTTGCCTATAGGCCGAACCATTCTCAACTTAGTCACCTCTTTATAGGTTTTTGGTTTGGTTGTAATTTTGTTGTAATTTGTATTACAATATTCTGTTAGTTTTGGTGTGTTGATATCACTCCTTTGAAGGGCCGAACCACTCTCAACTTAGTGGCCTCTTTACCAGTTTTTGGTTTTGCTTATTTTGCTTTGTTTTTACAGCTGGTTTATTTTTGTGAATTGGACGTGAATACAATTTCTTTGCAACGTTGTTTAGATTTGTCGTGAAGCACTAGTGTGTGTCTAGGCACGTACGTCAGTATCCATGTTCTCATTGTCCGAACTTTGGCCGTCCAATGAGAGACGATGACGACAATACTAACAATGGATTGGTTATAACAATATTTTCCTAGTTACGCGCCCTCCCACACCATCCCTGTTACGCCCCCAGGCCATGAAAGGTATGCAGTCCGTATTGTACTGCACCCATTCGTCCAATTTCATAGCTGGAAGCCTTCCCGTTATCTCAGTATCGATGAATAACCACCCTATGGGATTTAACATGGGGATGAGTGAATTAGCTAGCTAGCTAACACATTTACAACGTTATTGAGGGTCAGATTTTGCATTGAAAGCAGCTTAGCTGGCATTCCTACACGAGTTAATTTTTGTCAGGTGGGTGATTGCTCTCGATTTCAACACAATTTCAGCTTTTGTACCACATCATTATTTTTCCCCAAGTACCTGAAATGTGCCCAACTATGCTTCAAGATATAAGACACTGACGCTATGGCGCCGCGCTACAATGGTTTCCAACCTCGACAATTGAACTGATGTGATGTTTGTTGTGATGATTGTTGCCTAACTTGGCGCGACACACTCGCGTGTGTCTAGATACTTCCACTTACCATAATATAGTCTTTTGTAAAATTATATATAATTTATTGTTATTTATTATTGTATTGCTCGCAGCATACAATCTGTTTAGCTTCGTGCACTGCACTATCTTGAATAAATTATTACATCAATTATCATAAATCCGTAAAGTGATAACAACTCAACAATTCACAACTATTTTTGCGAAAGTGTCAACATTGTCGTCATGCAAGCTCAATTGCTACCCGACTATGATGTTTGGTCGCACAGAAATAACATTGTCGCCGAGAAGTTTATTTGTGGTGATAAACCAAATGAAACTACCCGAGTTTCTGCTTAAATGGGTTTCTGTTTAAATCTTACAGTTTAAAACCAAAGGACGCATAGTCTTTAATTTTGAGGCTTTAAATTTGGGCGACCAATATTATTGAAACTAATTATTTTCTAAATGCGGGCTTCGTGAGATCATCTTAACTATTTTAGAAATCAACAAAACAGAGCAAACTATGAAAAGAAATGGGCAGTCCAGTAGTCCCTACTTCGCTGCGACGACTGTCTGCAACAATGCAGAAAACAAACTCGAAAACTGTTGTGTAATGTTGATTGTTATAGCAAATTTCGTAAACAGCCTTCGTTTACAGATAAGACGAGCTACGAAAGACGAAAACGACTGCAGTAAAGTACAATGATGGAATTGCTCATTAGAAAGGAGGCTACTTTCACACAAAAATTTACGTTATTAAGTTAAAATCACCGTAGAAGGTGGGGGATTTTAAAAAAAAAGAATTCAGCCCATCACTCGCTTTAATTAATGTTGCCCTACTCATCGTGCGACAAATTTAAACAGCTGGAATAAATAAATAATATTAAATAAATGTTTAATCACTGTAAAAAAAAAAGTGTCTTGCAGCAGAGAGCACTGCGCCAGTCCAAAGTTACAAGCAGTATGCTACATAAGTATCCTGTAAAAACCATGAAACCAAAAGCTACGTTTTTATACAACATTCTGGCCTTTTTAAAAAGGGAGTAACCCTTTCCAAATTAAAAAAAAAATTCTGAAACTATCAACATGTTTTGCAGTGACGGTTTCCTCAGCCAGAGAATTCCATACTGGGATCACTTTCATGGCAAAAAGTGACCCTGACAATTCAGTTTGGTAGCAAGAATGGTTAATAATGGTTAATGGTATCAAGGCAATTAACCAGCGAATTACCGGGTCACTGTTACGAGTTACATGATGCACTGCTTGAGTGAGCAAAGCAAACGAAAATCAGCATTTGTTTAGTTTTAAGTAAGACTGGCGTAGTATGTGTTCACAAGCATAACCAAACCAATAGGTTTTCAAAAAAAACTCAATTTGACTCCGTAAGGACATGCAAATGATAGATCCGACTGCAACAATTTTGCGAACGGTGCATCCAACACCACCCATGCATGGCACGAGCTTAGCTAGTTGTTATTAATTATTAACCTTTTGACTATTAGGGCATGCGTCCTGCTAAAATCATAAACAACCAAGTCGAAAGTCAAGCAGCAAGCTTATGCATGTTCCATGGGAGCAAAGCACAGTTGAGAGGACTCAAGATCGATTCATTAAATTTCGGCGTAAATAAATGTATGTTTGACTTTGTTCATATCCATATCTGTAAGTTCATTCGCAGTAGCGTGCACAGACATCCGAGAGGGCGGGGCAACTTTCAGTGAAAGGGCACTCTGAGGGCAAGTAGACATTTTGTTTGGGGGGGGGGGGGGGGCATCACTCTTGTAGATTTTTTTACCATTTTTTTTACCACTTTCGGCCTCTTTTTTGCTTCCTAGCTTTCCTTTATGCCCTTTTTAGGGCTCTGTTCGCTGCGACCAGCATTTTTCAGTGTAAGAAAGCAAAATATGGCATGTTTTTTCTTCAAAAAGGGCCAAAAATATCATTTTTCCCAATAGGGCAGGGGCAATACCCCCCCCCCCCCCGTGCACGCTACTGTTCATTCGCACAGTCACGTGAAATCCGAAAAAGTTTTCAATTATGCAAATCCATTAAATCAGCACAAATCCAAGTGAAATCTTGATTACACACAAAAAAAAACAACCAAATGCCCCCTATGCATATGTCCATGGTAGTTTTGGGGTTAAATAAAAACTGCCCAGCATGCTCAGCTCACTAGTAAACATTCCAATGATTTTTTTAACTAAAACTGTTAAAGTAATAACGAGATAGTTTGTGCGTTTCCGAAAGAATCCTATAAACGGAGAGTTTGCACCCACTCTTGGGAACTTGGTTCCTGATCAGTTTGGCTCGATTCCAAGGGAGCTGCAACTTCTCGTAGTGGCGGGAGAACAGCGAATTTACTGGTCTCCAGACACCCAATGAGAAGCAACAGAATGACACTTTGGGAAGCCAAGATTCAGTGCCAACATAAGGGGAAAGACGTCATCGGCAATCAAGAAGGAAAAGAATTGAGATTTGGGACTATTATGGGATGGGGTTGGGAGGGGGAAGAATGAAAGAGGATAGAGGAGGCGTGGCCGAGGCTGTCCCACTGAGGATTACATCGATTTTTTTAGAGTTGTACTGAGAAAAAAAATGGGTCACCTACTTTTGTGATTTGCCGTTGTAAGTGAAGAAGACCAAGGGCATGAAGCTGACATGCATACTGACCTTTCTAATATCCCGTTTCGAGGTCGCACTTTTTCATTCGGAATCGAATTCCGAAGTGTGAGAAATGCGCTTGGACCAAGGTGGATTGTATCAAATTAAACTAATTCGGGTTCGTACGCCGATCGAACCCACTTTTCTTAGCTCTACTTCAGTTCCGTGGGCGCCCGAAACGGAAATGTGGTCCAAATTCCTAATTAACAACATTTCAGCACATATTCGCAATCGCGTTTTGTCTACTGATTATTCAAATGCACCTCCCGTAAACCAAGGAAGTGTTCCCTAAGTTTCAGGGTGAGTTTATGATGCCTGTTAGCACTTATTATTAAAAAAATTTAAAAATTAAAACAATCAAACAATTTACGGTATGTTGTGCCATGGAGTGAGTGTTGGCCTAAGCAAGAATTTTTTAATTAAGCGACAATGGCGTGTTCTGGTGAGCGGTTGAGAAACTAGGAACTAATTCGCTTTCACCATGCTTTCCTCGAGGCACTCAAACTAACGGATTCGATTCGCATTTCTATCTATTCGAAATTCGATTACCGAGATATGGCACCATCAGTACGTAATTTATTAAAAAATTATGTGTTTATTAATGGGTGCTAGCAAGCTATAACCTTCCACTGAAACTTGTCAGCGTCATTATGTGAGGTGCATTTGAACAAACAGTAACGGAAAAGTGTACGCCATCTAGTGTTTGAATGTTGTTAATTCGGAATTTGTATCATAATGAAGTAAAGAACTGAGGTGAAGAGAAGCGAAGTGGGTTCGACCTACATACGAATGAAGGTTGGTTTAACTCTGAGACGATCTACTTCGCTTCGGATTTTCGACCCCGTTTGCAGTTCTTTTCCCAGGTAATGCGCATAAAAGACTAGTTCTTGTTAGCTTGAAACAGATTACAATATTAAATTTGTATTATGCTAATATTAAAGCTGTATGGGTCAGTGCATTAATGTAACTGAACATTTAATGTGTGGCAGTTTTTATGCATTTGAACCAGGAGTGTGTAAAAAGTGTCCCGTTGGGAATGAGTTGCGCCGGATTAATTAATTTCTGTTCCAGCATTTGCAATGTTATATCGATAATTTGGCCAATTTTATTTTACTACAAAATGGCTCTACCTTAGCTCCGAAAATAAAAGAAGGATTTTTATAAGAGCTAAATGTCTTTTGATGATCGTCAGCAAATGCATCGGTGTATAGATATAGAGAAACTCTAATGCTGAATCGAGTTTAGGCTAGGGTAGGATTATTATTTTCAACATGTTGGTTACAAGTTAAAATGCCAAGCAGATCGTGTGTTTGTCAAAAGCTGGTTGACAAAGAATTACACACTTATAAGTAGCGAATTTCACACTTATAAAAAGCGTGCTATACTAAAGCGTGCAGTTTGTGAGTGATCAATTCCTCACATAAATTACTATTATGTTTATGCGACGTATGTACTGAATTTATACAGGATGTCCATAAAACACTGCCCTATTTATAAACGTTTGTAAAAAATTAACAACGAAAGCAATGTATTGGGGTTTCGTCCATCGGAAAGGACAACTCACAATTTTTACTCAAAAAAATTAGCCCTAACAAGCCCTACTAGCACTTCAGTTGTTGGACACAGAATATTTAGCCGATTTTAAGTTTCGCACTCGGTATTTTCAAACATTTAAGTGTTATGGTGCCATGTAATTCTTCTTCGCAACCATGTCTATCCAATATATGGTTTTGTAAACTTTGTCCTCTACATGGTAACGGACTTTGAACAGTTACATGTACGCATCATACAGGCTATCCGTTTTGTCAAGCTCCCATTGCTTGAAACGGACATGACAATACCTAAAAAGGATGGAAAGCCAAATGAGCTCGAGAAGGGTTAAATAAATGCGGATGGAAACTTATTTACGTTGCCTTTTAGACTTGACTATCAGACTGACTGAGTGGGGAATTGCACCCACGATCTTTAAAACCAAAGCCGTAAGTTCTACCGCTGAGCCATGCTGACATGGCCAAACTGTATATTGTATAAGTTGGCGGCTCCACAGCTGCCTCTCTTCCCCCTCCTACTCGTTTCTCAGGAGCCCGAGTAACCTATAAGAGTCTTTAAGACATTCTTCTGTGGGCATCGCATGCTAGTTAACCCTTAACTACAATACTGTTTTGTCGATATAAACGTTTCGGTTGAATACATGGACTTAACCTACAACCCTTTATAAATACAGAGCTCGCACGTGGGTGTCAAATCGAACAATCTGGCGAACATCCTATCGAAAACAGCATTGCACATCCACCAAGTTGGATATAGGCGGAATTGAGAGTTGTGACTTTAATAAAGCCTTTTCCTGTGTACAAGAATCCACCAGAGCTCGAATGGGTCAAAAGTGGCTTTCGTCACTATTTTGGATGTGCTACCAGGTCGTCTACCTAGTCCCAGAGTTCAGCTAGCGACCCGGAATTAGGACGCGTTTACCCAACAAGTCAGGGCGCGTTTATGCAAGGACAATTTTCTCGCTTACTAGCTTTTACTTGGTCAATACTAAATCTGCTAGCTGCTTCTCGCCTTTGTCGGAGAATGCGGCATTCAATTCTATACGTAGTAACCATGGTAACAACGCGGACGCAAATTTTCTTCTCGTGCCTCGCGACACGACGTACGATGCTTGCAACTTGACAGCGTCGATTTATGACAACTAGAAAAAAATTTTTACTGCAGTACACGACGACGGACAGATTCCTGAATACCGGCATTTGAAGGTTTGTCTTCGAATCGATAACTCCGAAATGGACGCCATGTTGGATTTTGAATTCTCGCTGCAAGTAGCTATTTATTCTACCGTCGTTTGATCACTGCTATACCATGCACAATGGCTGTTTGCCGTGACGTCACCATGAGTTAGCCAATGACAAACGAGAACAACGGCTGTTTGGCCATCTGATTGGACTAGCCCAGTCACGTTATGTGCACGTCACAGCAAACAGCCATGGCGCGTCGTATAGAAGCTGTTTTTTACAGCGAGAATAGCAAATTTGGGAAATAGCATGAAAATGGTAACAATATTGTAGCAATGTTTAAAATGACTGTTGCACTTTGTTCTTTATCCGTGTTGTTATTTATAATGCATTTAATTTGTTGTCTATTACCGCAATCGTTTAATAGAAACGGGAAATTAATCGTAAATAATTAACGGTTGCCTAGCAAATAGCTTTAGGCGAGCGAGAAGGTCTCGTTGCGTAAACGAGCCCTCATTCTCGCTCACCGAATGCTATTTGCTAGTCAACCGTTATTTATTTATGATTAGTTTCCCGTTGCCTCTAAATGAATGCGGTAATAGATAACAAATTTAACAGCACAGATAAAGAACAAAGTGATATAGTAATTTTAAATACTGCTACAAGATTGTTGTCATTTCACGCTATTTCTAAAATTTGCTATTCTCCCTCAAAGTACAGCTTCTAGAGTTCGTCGGCCACTGAAAGAATGACTCGGCGTTCGTCGAATATCGCGCGTTTTTGCCAGTAGGATAGGTGCACCTTGCCAACAGCGAGTTCAATCGAGCCCAGACATGGCGTCGAATTCGACTTCGTTAGCGAAGCGCGGTAAAACTTAACACAGTCAAGCTCGGGAGATATTTAAAACGTCGTCTAGTATTTCGAATCTAGGGTGAGCGAATTTGGAGAGCATAGAACTACCACACATTCCAGA
>JAHWFP010227142.1:0-12379 GCA_023313725.1 Lithobius niger
CCAAATCTTCGCAGGTATTTGCATGTCTCGCGGCCAAATCTTCGCAGCCCTGGTTTAAAAATCGATAACCAATAGTTTTTAACCAATAACTATTACTTAACTTCCTACTCGACTGTGAGCATATAAGCAAGTATAGAAAATGTTACTTAAATATACCATAGCTAAAGTGTGGAATCCAGTACAATAATGGTGCTTCCTAGGAATCATCGAAATTATGCTTGCAAGTAGTTCCAACTTGCTTTTAATTTGTTTACACAGACATCTTGAAGTCGCGATCATACATTTTACATAATTATTGACTGTATTAACCATTTCGAAATTAATTTTTTTTTTATTAAATAACGGGTCGGTCATTAACCAGGCCATATTTATTTCGTTTTTTTTATTATTAACCTTTTTCTAAGTCTGGTCGTATTTTTTCAAACTTGTTTGTGGTTAACACAGCCAAGCAAACCACTGTTCTTTGTAGTGTATAAGCATTACCCTTTAACTGTCAGTGATGTACATACGTATATATAGCACCAATTAGATTATTCTTAAGGCAGTAGTTCCAAACTTCCTTGGAACCCCGTGACTGCTTGGTTGGAAGATAGATACTTGAAAATACAAGCACAGTAGACCATAGAGCGACATTAACGATATTTTTTTTTTGTAGAATTGGCCAACGTAGTAAGAGAAATAGTTTTTCAGCTGTGTTTGAAACGGAAGTCGCACATTGTAGGTATTGAGCAAATTTTTGTTGCTCCGCCGTAAGTTTTGTTAGTCACGCAGTCTTATCTTTAGAATTTGTAAAATTTACTTTCAAACTGTCATTGTGAGCTCTTTCTATAACTTGCCGAACAGCTCAGCGCCATAGATGAGAAATTTATTAACTAGATGTCGCATCGTACCGCTTCCAAGGCTATGCGGGCACCCTGGTTGTTTATGCGGTACTAACAACTCTGATAATGCTTTGCCTTCAAAGCAGCACAATGGCAAAGCATTATCAGAGGTATTAGTATCCGCAACTACCACCAGGGCCCCGCGTAGGCTTGGAAGAGGTAAGATGCCGATATCTATAGTTAACTCTCTAATGTATAGTTGCCAGCGCTGTTGCCACACCTTATAAGACTCGTTCTTAAACGTCCGGTGAATTTTCCAACCCCCTCATTGTGACGTCATCGACTCTTGTATGCAGTGTATCAAGCGACTGAAGATGGCGGACATACAGCCGTTTTTTGGGCGCTTTTTCTGGCAGCTGATTTTTGGCTGGGGTTAATCATGTAAACATAATTAATAAAATAATGGTGGAAACTGTCGTTATATACAGACTGTCTCGGTAAGCTAAAAGTTTACAATTTCTGGGGCTGGAAGCGATGACAACAAAAATTGATAATTAAAAATAAATGTTAACAATGGGCTTCAAACAACTGACTGAACAATTTTGGTGGATTCCGTGTACCATGCCTTCGATTGCGCGGAGCATTGTACTGTTGGCTGGCTAAAGGTTTATATCTTTGTTGATTTTGTTGATGAGCAAAATGAAAGAATCCGTGTTTCCACTAAAATCTTAGTTTAAACCAAATGACGACATGTTGGTAATTTCGTGGCGCGTAGGTCTCGAAACTGGCAGCCTGATATGACGGAGACACACTGTATCATAGATGCGGACTTCCAGAGCCGTGCTAACTCGTTTCAAAGCTGGTTTCGCAAATGGTCACTGCATGAGCGGCTGTTGTTGCATGCTTATTGCTTGGTACACCATTGATAGCTCGGAAAAAATGAACAAAAACTGCTTGCAATAATTTTAACCCCAATATGCACCCTTTTGATGTTAAAGATAATACGAAATGATTATTACTTAAAAAACCCTCCAAAAATGAACTTTTTATCGTTAGCAAGCTAACAAGCATCCAACGTCAATTAGTATTTAAGCCGTACACATTTTTTAAAAGTCTGCTTAACTACCAGTCGCTAGAGAAAATATTGTGTTGAACCGTACAGTGTGACGTCATCTTTCTTAACGCGTTGCACAGTTGTCTGCGTGATCTGTGCAACGTGTGCAAGCACCAGAAACAAAACAGCATTGCTCGACACTGGCGTAATTCAAGGAGTGGGGTATGACAGAATCTCACTGGCTTTAAGAATGATGACATAAAAGTCCTCCGTGGCGCTAGCTCACGTTCTTTCTCGTTGTGAGAGGCGACCTAAAATACACAGTAGGTTTTGTTTATTTCGAAGTTATTAGAAAGGCAAGCGAAATTTTGTAAGTCTTAAAAGTGTGTTAAGGGTCTTAGTGAAAAAATCGGAAAGGTGAGAATATAGTATTCCTTTAATGATTACGCCTCATCGGGATGAGTTGGTTACGTTAAAAGGGCTTACAGAATGTGGTAACATGTTTGGAAGGTGTTGGGTTTGGATGAAGTGGGTGGGGGGGGGGGGGGCCATAGTTGGGTAAGAGAACATCATCGATATATTCATATATCGATATATATAATTATTATAGACAGTGAAGATCATAAAACAAAAGAAAAAAAAAGGGCTTAGTAAAATTGTTAGCCCCACGTCAAAAATAGGTGCGCCCGATCATTCTCCCCCCCCCCCCCCCGGTGCCATTATTAAGTAATAAACGATTGGTTGGCATTTACTTGAAAAATGCTTAGCAATGTCTTTGACAACTCAAGTATGACGGCAATATTATGGTGAGCATAGAATGGTGAGCATAAATTCCTAAAACACTTCTTTTGTAATATTGGCTGACATTTTACTCATCGATGTATCCGGATCTAAGAGAAATGACCTGTGACGTCACCTTTCATGAAAGCTAATGAGCTTCATGGGCTGTTGTTTTTTTTTTTTTTTTTTGTTGACAACTTTACGTGTTGGACGCATCACGTAACTTACGATTAAATGCAAGTTCGTCGGCAACACCATAACAAGCTATAACCAAAAAAACGCTAACATCGTCACTTAATTCACAAACTAACAGCAGGTGGTTGTCAACAAGGTTGCACCATACGCATTGTGCAAAAAAGCATACATTCATTAAGTTTTTATCGTTTTTAGGACAGTGTGACAAAACAACCTTAGCAGTGGCATCAAAGAATAAATCTAGCTGTACCGAGTGTAAAACAAATCGTTCTCCTTACGTCTAGTTTCCAGCTTTTTTACTACGCAAAACAACAATGTGAATATATATCAGTTTATAGTGGTACTCAAATATGGAATTGAAATCCTACTTCTGCATCCAATTCCATAATGTCTTTTGCTAATCATAACAACAGATGTGTATGTGGCTGCACCGCACGCAATACCTAGTTGGCGATACTCGAACACAAAACTGGAATTGGGTTTGGTTAATATCTCTCTACTGTGTGGGGCAGTGGCATTAGGGGTCATTGCACTGTGACTGAGGTTGGTGCTAATGACCTAGCTGTCGATGCCCCATTAAGCCTCAATCCTCCCTCCCCCCCCCTCAACTTTCCAGCACGGCTGAGAGCAAGGCTGCTACTTTCCAGCATTACTTTATGCATGGCATACAACCAGTCACGTGCCTGCAAGCAAATTGTAATATGAAGCTTTCATGCTATGAATATCACTCAGCACTACTGCAATGTAGGAAAGCTGATGAATGCTGATGATGTAGGAAAGACACGACTAGATATCATCATTTATATCCTAAATTTCCATAGTGCTAAGAGTTAAGTATTTTTTTTTTAATGTTAACGACGTTGCCATTGACAAAAAAAAAACTAGTTTAAAATATTTTTAAAGCGATTTCCTTTGGCATACAGTTATAAACTGTGATCTTTCCAGAATGCTTTGCCCACACACCACGAAGATATCCTCGAGCTTACAGGGAGAGAAGACCCAAGATCACCCAAGGTAAGATCCATACCCTACTATCCCCCAAAGGGTAACCCAGTACTCCCGCTCCACACTAAGATTCCCATAAACTGCAATTTGCTTGTTTACATAGTATATTGGGCTGCAATGTAATCTGAGCAGGCATTCGCGAAAAGTCCTGTCTTCCGGACAGTCAGTTTATGCCTACACACTAACGTGTATTTAGCACTATTACAGTTAAAGGACAATGCAACGAATACAATACGTTCATTTTACATTCTACAGAAGTCTTCAACCAAACGAACAATCCAGTTACCTGTTTCATATGCAAAAAAAGTATGCACAAATGGTTACGAGCCAGCAAAATCAATAAAAACAAAGCTGTCCGAAGGGCTATGATTCACAAGGGGGAATTGCTTTAATTTCTTAGGGGAAGGTGGGACGGGGAAATCCGTGTATGAGGAAAGACTGTCCTCCTCCCACCATCCCCCAACACCAAAAGTCTCTTGGTTGATGGCTTCTGGCTCGAGTGGGTGCCAAACAGAACTCCTGCTAGAGGGGGTTCTGACGGTTCGGTGATTTTGTTATAACATAAGGGTGGTTCGAGGGGCTGGGGAGAGGATGAGATTTTATCAAGTATGCTTGGGGTGAGGTCCGAATTTATATTAAAACATAACAGAGGGAGGAGGGACATTGGGAAGGGAATTGTTGCGCACCGCAGTGCCGTAAAACATTGAAACTTGGTTACCAAAATAGTATATTTAAAGCAAAACACAAACATGACGATATGTTCTTCAAATCAGTGACTTCAACCCTATGAAACGTTTTCGTAAAATTATGTGTAAAGAACTGGTAATTTGTTTCCAGTTCTTTCAACCATAAAAGTGTAGGCGTAGTTCCGGGTTGAAAATTGGTCTTATTGAAGAGTGCTCACTTTGTGCACTAAGGAGTGTCGTAAACCAACTATCATACAGTATTAAACACATGTTAAAATCTCTTATCATTAGGCTGTAGACTGCAGTGTAGGCATAGTTTTGAGTCTAAAATTGATCTTAATGAGGGGTACTGGCTTTGTGAAGTAATGAGTGTCATATACCAAATATAACAGCATTAAAGTGGCACTATCACCGATTGAAAGTAGGCAGAATCTGGCAATGTCTAGCGCTAACCAGTACTATCTAGCACTTGATTGCACCAAGCGAAGGAATGCACAACGGCACTTCTTTTAAGGAAACAAGCAAGCTACGACTTCCCTAATTTTAGTACGTCATCGTGCACCTGGAAGGAAGCTGTAACGGTTAACAATATCAGTGCCGCTAGATGGCGTCATGGTATTTTCGTTCGCTTTTCAATTGGTGATAGTGCCACTTTAAACACATGTTCACATCTCTAATCATTAGGCTGTACACTGCACTGTTACTAGGAGTAGTTCTAAGTCGAAAATGTATCTCTACGAGGAGTGCTGGCTTTGTGCAACATACCATCCATCACATACCATCCATCATCCAGTATTAAACGCATGTTCGCATCTCTAATCATTAGGCTGTACACTGCAGTGTAGGGGTAGTTCTAAGTCGAATATTGGTCTCAATGAGGAGTGCTGGCTTTGTGCCCTAAGCAGTGTCATATACCATCCATCATCCAGTATTAAACGCATGTTCGCATCTCTAATCATTAGGCTGTACACTGCAGTGTAGGGCTAGTTCTAAGCAGAAAATTGATCTCAACGAGGAGTGCTGGCTTTGTAAATAAATAATAATAAACAAGTTTACCACTGGATTGGAAGGATGGCAGAGGGAGGTTGAGCCACTAACAATGATCCTCGCTTCAGGGTAGATGGAAACGCTACGCATTAACTGGTCGTTTTAGAAATTTATTCAGATTTGCCTCGTATGGAAGCCTTTTAAATTCTGAAACAGTGGGTGCACATACCAAATCACCGTCCAAGGCATTCCAAATAGGGACAACCCTCACAGAAAAGAAATTCCGACGACAGTCAAGATGGGACGGAGGAAAAATGAGTTTCCCGCAATGACGTCGGGTGCGGTTGGGTACAGCTGTGAGGTCGAAGAATGGCAGCAGATGCAGATGCCCATGGAGAATCTTATAGACCAAGATGGGCAATTCTTAGCCTGCGCAGTTCCAGAAGTTCCAGGCCGGACCTCGATAAACGTTCTTCGTAGGTAACCTGGCGGAACCCAGAAAGGCCCTTTGTGAATCTACGCTGAACACGCTCAAGAAGATCAATGTCCCCAACCAGGTACGGGGACCAAATTGGGGTTGCGGTTTCAAGAAGAGGACACACAAATACCTTAAATTCCCAGGTTTTAGTTGGAACATTACTAGAATTAAAGCATCGGTTACAATCGCAGAACGAGCATATGCAGAAACACATATTTTATTGCAATGATGGGATAATTGAAGGTCCCTAGTGAACCAAATCCCTAGGTCACGAACTTCGGGTTCGTTGTGTACTAAGGAGTGTCCTTATATCAGCTATCATACTTAAAAGTGTGTTCGCATCTCTAATCACCGGACTGTATACATATAGCAACTGAAGATTAGGTTAAAAGAAAAGGAAACAAATTCACAGTTCTTTGTACCAAAAAATTTCAGAAAGTTTTTGCAATGTTGAGGATGTAAAGTTGATGCCACGAACTGACACTCCCAGTGTTGAACCAGTACTTCAGTCAAGGGGAGGGGGATCGGGGGGAGGGGTAGGGGACGGAGGAAGGGAAGGTTAGTTGGACTGACGGCTGACATGGCCGTCTCCTTGGGGGGTAGTTTAGGTTCGATCCTGGCTAGGGGGTCAAACGATTAGGGAAAAACATATTCGAATATTCGCAAAGAAATATTCGAATTTTCGTTCAAAATTGTTTTCCATGTTTATCCCCCCCCCCCCCACAAAAAAACCCGTTTTTCATTAAATGACTAAATTTATTTAGCCTATTGGCAATCCAAGGCACACGTAATATAACCACAAGTTTAATTTAATTTAGCTTACTAGACGAGACAACTTGGAAGGCATCCCTAAACACAAGCTTCCCCCCCCCCCCGTCCCCCAAAAAATTACCAACTGCAGTACGGATTGGCCGTAATTCACCAAGATGTCTTTCCCTTTCACGTATGATATTGAAGTCGACATCGTCTGTGGCATGGCTACCATGCCCCTGGTTGACTTCACCATTCTTTAGTATACTAAACTGCTGCACTCATCCGTAATCTCCACCCCCTTTCCCTCCCTCCACCTGCAGGAGAGCAATGCTGAACGCAGGTGGAGGCGCGGATTCTTTGAGAGGGAAGGGGAAACCACAGTACTGACTGGCTGGAGAAGCAAACAGGAGTTTTTAAAAACCAACTAAAAAATAAATAAAACACGTAAAATTACATTAAACATTTTTCGCGAATGGTCGAATGGGGTATATACTATTCGAATACGCTCTTAACGAACGAATATTCCAACATTCTAATATTCGTCCGACCCCTAATCCTGGCCTTAGCCACCCCCTGGCATTTTCCGGTCGATACGAGCAGTATTGTGCTTCGCGCTCCTGTAGATAGTGGCACGTGGAAGATGTAGACGAACTGCAGCCGTGCATAAATGCGATGAACGAATGATTATGATGAACAAACTGTGAGCAACAATAGAAATCAACTCGCAGTCCAAATAATTAGACATCGATTTAGTGATGCTTTGGGGATCGAAGAAATTGTATGAAGCTCGGATCGACGCCAAAAGATTGAGCCAAGCGAACGATGCGGCTAGTTACTTTAAAACTCTAAAACTGTGACTGCCATGAGTTATTGGAGGACGAGGGGTTTTTCGATTTGCAAGCCAGTTCTGTTTTGTTAGCCGCTACCATTAGGTTACAAGTAAAAGAAGCAGAAATCAGTTTAAATACAGCCAAAATTAAAGAAATCAACTCGTATATGTTGAAGATTTACGTCAGGAAGTGCGACTACAGAAAAATCGCTAAGTATTTCCAAAGAAGCTAATATACTAACAGCAAAGGGGGAACACTCTTGAAAAAATTGGGCTACAAACAGCCCTGAACTCCGGTTGCTATGGCAACAAGAAGGGTTCATCACCAACGAGGAATATACTTTTTTTTTAAGTAGTGGAACTAATGTGGGACCCTAGCTCAAATAACAAAGGCATTTACAAAGCAATTCATGATTGAAAACACACTGAGACGACTTGTTACACTCGCCAAAGTGAACCTAACACTTAACTCGGAAAAACCAATTCAAACACAAATATTCCCACACCCCGACTAGCGCATCTTTCATCTTCTCTTCTGAATCTTGTATTGTGGGCCTCCCCGGTATTCCAATATTCTGATTTTAAAAACCCTTTGGTTGAACCTTTGACCTCTTTCTAATCCGGAGCTAATTAACTTCTTTCAACAAATAGGAGATATGCAATAGGAGATGTGAAAATGAAGGTGCTTGGATTTCAAACCTGCCAAGTTTGAAAGTCTTTAAATGTCTTACAATTGGTGCTTGAGAGACACCCGTTCAATTTGGATTGGTAGTGTCCTATTGCGATTGCAAAACCCTTAGCCAACTTACGGCGCCGACGGATGCGCCAACAAACACCTCCACCGGGTAAAACTATGTGGACAATAAAACGACGCTGTACGAAAGTTCATAAACAGGTCGGAAAGTTAAAATTGGCTCGATTAGAGGTAAGTAAATACCTATTTCCGTTGCTTTTTGGACTTAAATGTCAGATTGCCTGAGCGTTAATAAAATCGGCAAAATTTCAGACTAAAGACTTACCACTAAGCCATACTGATACAAAAAAAGTTCATCTCTGGTGTAATGGTTGGGAATACCTTTAAAGAGTAACTCCGACTTCACGAGTTAACATCACTCTCCAACACTCTCTCAACCACGCTCCATTGTTGTAATGAGCTAACCTGAACTAGCAAGTAAATAGGGACTGACAGTGTTGACGCAGGCACTGGTGCCGCCCCCCCCCCTCCCCCCCCCAAGAGCTTTAACGGTAAGATAACATGGTTAGAGCTTCAAAAATTCGAATTGTTGACAGATTAGGAGCCAGATAGAGATAAAGACATGCGGTTTTTGACATAAAGGACTGCGGTAGCGGTCCTTGTGTAAGCCTCAGCATGAACTTCCATGTTAAACGTCACACTTTGAACTCCTATAGTTTCGCCCAGAATAGACATAGACCAACGAAATTCGGTATTTGGGGTCGTGTCGCAACTATTTCACTGCATTACAAATTGCAATGACAACAATCGACCCGTTCAGCGTCTACTGTATCGCCATTTCTTGTTGTTGTTGTTGTTGGGACTCTTTGTCCTCACCTGGAGACCGAACCACTGAACCGATTTTCAAGTTCTATGACTTAAAACGTAGGTATGGACGTGGCCTAGGGCCTTTCGCAGGCTATTTTAATGTAACTACAATATTCTTGACACGGAAAGCCAAGTGGGATAAAACTTTTGCTCTCACCTAGAGATCGAACCAATGTACCGATTTTCAATTTGTATAGCTTAAAATGTTGGTATTAACACCGACCAGGGCCTTTTGAACCCTATTTTGATGTGACTGCAGTATTCTCGTCGACAGAGCAATTATTATTGTAGAGCACTGGGCAGAAATCATTAATGTTGTAGTTGGGACTCTTTGTCGTCACCTGGAGATCGAACCACTGAACCGATTTGGAAGTTCTATAGCTTAAAACGTAGGTATGGACAAGGACTAGGGCTATTAGCGTGCTATTTTAATGTAACTACATTATTCTTGAAAAGGAAAGCCAAATGGGCTAGAACTTTTGCTCTCACTTAGAGATCGAACCAATGAACCGATTTTCAATTTGTACAGCTTAAAATGTAGGTATTAACACCGACCAGAGCCTTTTGAACACGATTTTGATGTGACTGCAGTATTCTCGTCGGCATGGAAATTATTATTGTAGAGCACTGGCCAGAAATCATTAAGTGGAGTAACAAAGTTTTGCAAATTGAGCTAAAAACATTAAATTTGGTACTCAAGTCTTTCTTAACAGTAAAAATCGGACCCCTATGAAATAACCCCATTCAGCGCCTCCCCCCCCCTCCCCAGCACCCTCCCCCGTGATGCCTAGCTCCCAGGGGTTTGGGCAACAAATTCTTACAGATCCAGCTAAAAACATGAAATTTGGTGCACAAGTCATTCTTAGCAGCATAAAACAAATCAGCCAGGGAAAAGGCTCTATTATAACAGTTATTTTAAGGTGATTACAGTGTTCTTTTCTGCGTTATTCTTGCTGAAACAAGAAAAAAATATAAGGGATATTAGTATTAAAAAACGCTTAAGCGTATAAAATACGGATGTAAGCCTTAAAAAACTTAAAGCCCTAAAGGAACAGATATTACAAAAGACATGTAAGCCATCTGCGTCGCACTAATACGTGTAAGAGAACTCCAACTTGTTTTTTGGGTCGCTGGAGATTTTTTTACACGTATTAGTGCGACGCTGATGGCTTACATGTCTTTTTCTAATATCTTTTCCTTTAGAGCTTTAAGTGTTTTACAAAGTTAATTCATGGCAGAGAAATCATGTGAACAAAATAATTAAAGGTATACAGGGTGTTCCACAAAAAACTGAAGACCCAATATTTTTTTAAGTCCGACTTTTCTAGTAAGCACCCCTCAAAACCAGGATAGAACAGAAATCAACTCTAAAAAAAAGGGAAATTTCTGTCTTCTCCATTTTTGATTTTTGAGGGGGTGCTAACTAGAAAAGTTGGACTTGGGACGTCAGTTTTTTATGGGCCACCCTGTACAGGCAGCCATGTTGGCTTTCCTGTATGACACAGTTTTGGGACATTAGTTCAAACTTATGTAAATGTTGCCAACACATTTATTTTCTGTTTTTTTTTATTCCGTGAGTTTTTTTCATCGTTCTTCCATGCTATCACACTCGGACTTTTAATGAAACCACATGCGATTTGAAAGCAACCACGTCAAGAATAGGGTACTTCCTAACGTACGCACAACTGCGTAAAACATTTATTGCCATATTACTATTTTTCGTAACTTAGCATTTGAAACCACAGTAACGGGGAAATAAATTACGTGTTTTCTCTTAAAGAGTTTATTATTACTATTTTTTTTTTGGGGGGGGGGATAAACTATGAGAGTGGAATTTAATGTGTTTTGAGTTATTGTGTAAATGAAGAAAGCATCAACAATATTGAAATATTCAAAAGCAAGCATAAAAATAATGATAAAAGCGCAACGTTTTAGGGGAAAAAACTTCCCCGTGAAGTCATACGCTGCGTTAAACTAAACACGGATGGGGACTAGGGAGAAGAAATGTGTTTAAACTAACACGTGGACCTAACGAGAAAGTAACGGTAATCAAAAACACAAACTAAAATGCTTCAGGGAGTTCGTGCTGGAAAGATTAGAACGATATGAAATCGGTTAGTATGATTCAAGTACGATTACGTTCTGTGCTATTGCTGGGCGGTAAACTGGTTCTCACGGTGTACCGCGATACCAAAAATGCAACGGTATCAAATACCGTGCATTATTAAAATACCGACATTGTTTTAATATGAAAAAGGCGCTAAAATTATAACAATAGTTCATTTAGTCCTTGTGATGTAGAGCTCTGCATATCGGTCCTCTCTCCAGCAAAACTAAAACTATTAATTTCACCGTTTCTATTCAATATATTTCGACCAAACTTGGCCAGATAGTAGATAGCAATTTTTCCCAACTTTACACCAACTTTTATGCAATTCCGTGCAAGAGTAAACGTAGGGAGCCACACGTAAATCCCCCCCCCCCCCCCACATGTAAATTTGGAAAGTGTTCACTTGTTGTTGTTGTTGTTCTTGTGTGACACGGGTTCAAAAAATATAACTGCACCTACCGAAAATCTGAAACATGATGTAAGCCAGAAATTTCCTTAACTTCATCCTCACAGAGACCACTTTTTTAATTGGTCGAGCCATTCCGGAGTTACATTGTTTTAACCATTGTTTTACATCGTTATAATTAGGGAACGTTGCCACTCAGCAAACGCCAGTTTCATTCTTCGTGCATGTGTTATGTCTTTGTTACAAGGTTGATTGTTGACGGGTAAAATAAAAGAATTTGGCCTTGCAGTGCAGGAAACACCGGTTCTCGTCAGATCCCCGAAGTTAAGCAGCATTGGGCTGGATTGATACTTGGGTGGGTGACCGCCTGGCAATCTGGCTGTTGCAGACATGGGCCTTAGGGCTTCGGGCAGATGACCAGGAGTGGTGAACGCTCATTAAACCCTTAAAAGAATTCGTGTTTCAGCTAAACGAATGTAGTTTTAAACCAAACTAAGTAACGTTGCTAATTTCGAGGCCTTGGCCCTCCTGAATGTTATTGGTGTCGGCAGCCACTTACGGTCCGGCACTTCCTTGTTGATTGTTGCCATCTTGATGGTTTTCGTCGTCGTTTCCATCTTCCGCATGACATTGTGCGTCAATTGGGCGATAAGTCTGTACCTCCTGCAAAAATTGAAAAACACCGGACAGGAGGACAGACTTATCGCCCAATTG
>JAHWFP010227146.1:0-21387 GCA_023313725.1 Lithobius niger
ACCAAAACAATCAATATGTGCATTTATTTTTTAATTTCAAATAGAAAGAAACAAAGCATTTATTTAGCGTTCAAATAAAATAGCTATAATAAATGCATTTACAGTATTTGGATTTAAAATAACAATTCACAAAAGGAACGTATTAAACGAAGCTTTAAACAAAGATGATCCCGATCGACACATTCAGTTCTGTAAGGAATTCCTAGATTTCAAATATTAGAAAAGCAAAAAAATAGCGCATGTGGAACCCTTGGGGGGAGGGGGGAGGAGTTTGCTACGGTCCTCCGTCTCATTGCCAGGCCAGATAGGCTAACCTCAAGAAGGGTGACGTTTGACATTTTGTTTCAAACCAGTTATAACGTAAATTAAGTTCATCATTAAGGTTTAGAGACAAAGAAAGAATGTGCCAGGTGATTGAATCACGAACGAAGGTGTTCGAACTGTCTCCAGCAATGATACACTCACCAGATCTGCTTTCCACACCTAAGCATATTCTCCTGCATAAGTCAGGAGTAAATGACTCAAATGCAGCAGTAATGAGAACCTGCAGTGTTGCAATATCCTGGGCTGGTTGAATGTACACCAAATCCTGTATTCTCCACACCCTAAAGTCCATCGGCGTCAGATCGCACGAACGTGCGGGCCATTCCATCGCACTTCTTCTACCAATTCTGCTGTTGGGAAATTGGTCATCAAGAAGGTCTTGCACCTGTGTTGCATAGTGGGTGATGCACCATCTTGTTGGAAAATAATATCTGCGAGACACTTTTCCCATACAGCTTGCAGAATCCTGTCTTCTTGCAGCTGACGATATACTGCACCGTTGGATGTTCCATCAAGGAAAAATGGTCCAATGACCCCCCCCCCCCCCAGCCCCTATACCTCCCCAAGCATTGATGCCTGGTGACGGCGTGAATACCGCCATAATGACGTGTGGAAAATATGCAGTTGTGACGATTAAATCTGCCATTCAGATGAAACTTGGCTTCATTGGAGTATAATATCCGTTCAACGTTCTGTGGATCATCCGCAAGGAAATCTAGTAATTCCTCGCAGAACTGAATGCATCGATCGGGATCATCTTCGGATACACCTTGGATGGTACACCTTCAAGCCTACGTCCTTAATCGGCCTATTAACTAAAGGCAGTGACACACCCGTTTGCCGTTCCAACTGACGCTGGGACGTCTTTGGTTCATCAAGCAACGCGTGGTGGATCTTGGCGGCATTTTCAATTGTTCGTGCCGTTTCTTTACGGCCAGAATGGCCCTTATGTTGATTTTCCACAGAACCTGTGGTTTCAAATTTCTCCACTAAATGTGCGTGGAGGTGTTTGAAGATACGTAGCTTGCCACCTCACCAAAACGTCTGACATCAGATCGTTTTGTTAATACCATTTAATATTATTGATACGTTGATGTAAGTTCATGCGTGGTATGTTGTTACGAAATACAAAAAGAAAGAGTAGTATCGAACGAAGCGAATACAAAAAGAACAAACTGTATCGAATGATAAGTATCAGGTTGTATGCAGCTAACTACTGTCACGTCCAAGTGTACGGACCAACCAGTACTACAGTATACTACAGATCACACATTAGTGCATGCCCTGGGGACATTAGGTCACATGACTCAGAAGTTTGCGTGCAACTCCAGTACAGCTAAAGGGCAACATGCAGCATTAACCAAGGTTACTAAATTGGTCATTAAACTCAGCCAATTACAGTAAGTAAAGTACTGTAAACTGGGAACTCCAGTCGGATAACGTTACTAGGCTTTTTGTGCAGCAAGTGGTGTGGCGATTAGATGTGAATACTGGATAGTTGTTAATTCAGTATGTACATTGGGCACAGAGCCGTAGCCAGCACCCCTGCAGCCCCCACACGTGTGGGGGTTTTGATTACTGGGCCGAAGAGCACGAAACGTGACGAGGCCTTTATAGTGGACTATAGCGTTGATTTTTGTTTACAAACTCATGCTAAGTTCAGTTCCAGAGAACCATGTAGCGTAGAAAGATTAAGGTTTCAAATGAAAGAGCATTCTTTCTAGTTCCTGTAGGCCTAAGCAACGAGAAAATGGCCTGTTTATGTATAACGTTTACAGTTTGGAAGCAGTTAATGATTACGTTTAAAATGTGTTTGCCAGCTAACAACAAAATTGTAAGCCCAACACGATAAAATGGTTACATTATTTCGAAACGTCAGCTTCAGGAGAAAAGTTAAATTGCTGAACACATAGTCGCAAAATAAATTGTGCTGATTGTTAATTTAAAGAAAAAGTGGTAAACAAATTAAACTAATTATGTTTAAAAAAAACAGGCTTAACGGTATTTAAAAAGACATACAATTTCAATGGTAACGAAGCGCCATCCTCTGCCTCAAAGTCGTGAAGCATAGACCTTTTTCCTAGTTCACGTATGGTTACATTACGCTCGACAGAAAAAAGTGCGTTTAAAATAAAATTCAGTTAAACAGGGATTTGCTTTAATTTTTTTTTAAATTTGCAATTCCACTTGTAATGTTACTTGCAATTGTTTCTGTGGGTAAGGATTTTTTAATTGTGACAAATATGATTTTCTTTTCTTTATTTTTTTGTGGAGCCACGGGGGGGGGGGGGAGGGGCTCTCTTCATTTTAATTCTAGTGCGGGGGTATATACAATTTTCTGGCTACTGCCCTGATTATGCCATTCGATTTCTACAGGGTATCAGGGATAAGAGGCCGCATAAACTACGTTGTACTGCCGCCATACAAGTGGCTTCCCCCCATCATCCAGGGTTGCCACATGCGTTTTTTCCTTTTTCGTTATTATTTGGAATCCAAATACTGTAAAAGCCTTTATTTTAGCTATTTTGCTTGTGATGGCCAAATAAATGTTTTTATTTCTTTTTACTTGAAATCTAATTATGGGCTTTTATTGTTTGTTTTGGTTCCCCCCCACCACCACCAACCAGGGTTGCCACATGCAATTTTTCCTTTTCCGATTTTATTTGGAATCCAAATACTGCAAAAGCCTTTATTTTAGCTATTTTGCTTGATGGCCAACTAAATGTTTTTTTCTTTTTACTTGAAATCTAATTATGGGCTTTTATTGTATGTTTTGGTCCCCCCCACCAATCAGGGCTGACATGCTTTTGTTACCTTTTGCATTCTTATTTGAAATGCAAATTAAAGCTTTCTTTCCTGAGGTCAGGAATAACTTTCTTGATTTCTTTACTGAGGTCAGGGATAAGGGTTATAGTGACGGGAAATGGTTGTTGGACTTAGAAAAATTCGCGTGTAGCATTTTTTTTTTGAAACACCCGAATAGAACCGATGGAGCAAAAATATGGGGAAAATTAACTATTTGTGTGGAAAATCGGTAAAAAAAAGGTAGCCTACAGAATTTATCAAAACTGCCTTCCAGCCAGAAAACACAGAAACAGTGTGCAATAATTTTGCATCCTTCTTCCATAATGAGGTTCTAAACTTAAAAAAAGAAAAAAAGGGTAAGAATAAAGGAAGCCATAACTCGGTCGAATGGACATTCTGTTGGAAACATACCAACAATACAAATAATTGAACCCATTTTTTTTAAATACTTGCTATCTAAATCATATTAAAGTAAAAAAATTCACGCGGCCATGATGGTTTCCTAATTAAAAATTTTCTTAAATCAAAAGAACAAACGCCAAAGTTCCTGGTCATCCTGATTTCAGCAATAATTAAAACCGAAATTTGGCCTACTACCCTGAAACATCAAATATTAGGCCAATTTTTAAAAAAGGCGAAAATAACCAGTATTGTAATTACAGACCAATCGTTCTATTACCAGTCATCGACAAAATCATTGAAAAGATTTTTTTGCCAATAAAATACAATTTTTAAAAAAAAAGTTTAAAATTATACACGAATGTCAATATGGTTTTCAACAAGGTAAAGGAACCATGGACGCCTTGCATGCTATTAATAATAAAGTAACACAAGCTCTTAATCACAGTAAACATGTAGGGGCAATTTCAATTGACCTAAAAAAAGCCTTTGATACTCTCGACAAGAAAGTACTTCTAAAAAAATTATGCAAAGTTGGGTTTCGTGGAAAATTTTGGGTATACTACAAAGCTATTTTACGGGTAGGAAGAGCAGTGTAAAAATATATGAAAATCAAAAGTGAATGCCAACCTATCACTGGTGTACCACAGGATTAAAATTTTAGGACCAATTCTCTACCTTAATGATGTCACCTTAACTTGTAGTAATACTTTTATGATGTTGTATGCAGATGACATTTTCTTAATTGCTATAAATACTTATCAAGACACTATGAAAAAAATTTACAGCAGGACTATGATAATATAAAGAAGTTCTTTGTCGAAAACGGACTTTTTATTAGTAAAGAAAAAGTTTTTGATGCATATCACAACTTTACATACACCAAAAAGCAATGGATTTAACATACAACTACACGAAGATGACTGTGACACTAGCTCAGTTGCAACTGTTCAAAACTCACACAGGTTGATGGCTTAAGATACCTGGGAATTACTAAAGTTGAAGATTGGAAGTTCACCAACACATAGAACATTCATTAAAAAATTAGAAGTATGATACCATCTCTTTACACCCTAAGAGAGTCTCTTGACCCAAAAACTAAATGTGTGTTATTTGAAGCATGAATACTTTCCGTTGTACGATACGCTTGCACTATCTTTGGCTCTACTTCGAACTGGTATATTGAACGCTTACAACAAATTTTGAATAAAGCTTTAAAAACATTTTTTGGTGGCAATAGCAACAAGACAACTAAACAGCTTATACTGGAACACAAAATTTTAACTTTGCAAAATTTATATAAATTAACTGTTATTAAAAATTTTTTTTACCAAACATTACAAAATAAAATTGTGAGACCTTCATGTAATAGTATTGCTTGGCTTAAAATCCCACCCTGGAGAAATTCATATGGGAAAGGAAATATCGCTTTTGTCCTTCCTATAATTTTAAATGAATTACCATTGAATTCAAGAACAAACCTAAGACCACATAATATTAATAAAACAGTAAAGAACTGGTTAATAAACAACTAAAAATTATCCCTACTTGGACACCTAAACTAGTGTGAGCGACATAATTTACCGCATTTGTAATAAATATGAAATTTATATGCAAGTCTTTTCAAGCAACTTAATGAATGCTGTTAATATTGTATTTTTTTGATTCTGTTTTCTCTTCAGAGCACATACAAGCATTGTTTTGCTTTGTACCTTGGTTGTTTAATTTTGTATACATATTCTGAATAAATTAAATTATTAAATTATTATTTTTATTATTATTATTATTATTATTATTATTATTATTAGAGGGAAAATGTTTAATATATTGAACAGCTATTTGACGGGAAGTAAATATAGTGTTAAAACTGGAAATGACACGAGCTGCTAGCAGAATATTACTTACGGTGTCCCACAGGGTTCTGTGTTTGGCCCTATACTTTTTTAAAATTTATATCAGTGATATTTCTGACAGCATCCTAATTACAACCTTGACATTATATGCAGACTGTCAGCTTGTTCAGAAATGAACAGCGCCATGATTTGTTTAAATTAATCATGTTTGTGACTTCAGGAGCTATTGACCTTGTACATTAATCCCCAGTTCCTGAGTCAACAAGATGTGAAATGTCACACATGGGCAGTACCGGTTTCCTGGAGAAGAAACTCCGAGAAAGTTCCAGGCCAGGAATCCGGAAGTAAATAAACCAGTTGGAAGGCGACATCACGAACGTTTTGTGGAAGACTTACTCCAACCGAGCCTCCTACGTGAGCAGCCATAATCTGATAACTGTCCAACTTTCTCTATTATGTAAAGTTTAAACATAACTGTTATTATGTAGTTTTCTGTCATGCCTATTAAACTCTTATTTAGAGTTACAAAGTTTAAAGTCTTTGAAAGGATCCACACAGTCATAGTTAAAATACTCACCCCTAACAATTGGTAACAGGAGCGTGTAAATTTTTAGGCAGAACGTAAAAATGTTAATCCACTTCCCAAACCTAATACGAAAAATGTTCGGGTGCTATTCAACGATATTTCTTCGGAAATATTACTCGTATTCAGTGGTATTCACCGTCAAGTCAAGTCTGGAGCCACGACAAGATTGGGAAAGATGTTCCAAAATGGCAGAAAACACGACAGCTTCAAAGGACAGGCAGCAGGATCTAAAAGGCAAGTATAAAGTATTGTCAGCGTTGCGAAGTCCAGCCAAACAGTATTGAATGGCGTGTTAAATTTTTTTTAAACTAAGAAGAATGAAAGTAATCCCGCCGGAATAATTTAAAGGGTTTACACGTAGCCTAGGTGTGTACTAGCTGAAGTTTAATGATGGCAGAAGCAGGTCTTAAAAATGTCTAGTATTTTAAATTTACAGCTTCTGGATGGGAAGAATTATGCTACTTGGTCAGGCTGGGTAGAAGCGTTGCGTAAGCACCAAGGCGTTTGGAATTTGTTGATGTCAGGAAAAGATAAACCTGTTGACGAAATGGAATTAGTAAAATGGGAACTAGCTAACGAAAAAGCATCTGGCCTAATATTGCTAGCTGTAGATAACGTCAAGGTTCAAGTGTCAAGAAATTTAACTGACGCATCAAAAACATGGAAGCATCTAAAAGATAGATACAAACCCTCCTATATTTTGAGGTATTTGTCGCTACGAAGACAGTTGCACGACTTGCGTAAAACTAATGATATGTCAATAAGTGAATACTTGGGAAAAATAGGGACTATATTTGAAAGCATAGCCCAAACCGGTAAAACCATTGAAGAGAAAGCATGCTACATTATACTAGGCTTACCAGTTCCCTATGACAACTTCATAACAAGTTACGTAGCACCTTTAAAGAAGGATGAAAAGCTTAAATGTGAAGACATAGAACACTTATTAATAATGCACGAGTCTAAACAAATTGCATTGTCTGAAAATAAAACTGTTTCAGAGACGACTTACTACGCAAATCAAAGACAGCAGTCCAGAGGACAGCAGATTCAATCCGACATCACGTGCTACAGATGTGGCGGAAAAAATCACAAGTCCAATACCTGCAGCTCTCTAGCCCCACCCCGAGACCAAAGAAGAGGTCATGGCCGAGGACGAAGCATGTGGCGTGGCGATCGTAATAATTCTCAAAGAGATTTTTCTGCAAGTAAGGAAAGTGTGTCATGTTTCACGTATGCAAAGTATGTTAACGTAAGAGCATATGCAGCAAAAACAGGATGGAATTTAAAAAATGCACTAGTGGTCGATTCCGGTTCAGCTCGGCACATCGCCTGCAATAAAAATTGGTTTGCAAGCACGTATAACATTGAAACTGAAAGTGTAACATGTGCAATGAAGGCTGACCCAGTCTCGACAAACATAGAAGGTGTTGTAAAAATAGACACAAATGGTGTAGTACTTTCCAAGCAAAGAACTTTATTTTTACCCGAATTCGAAGTGAATTTATTTTCAGTAGGAGCAATGAAAGCCGGCCTCCGTATAGTTTTTGATCAAGATCGCTGTGAAATAATTCAGAAAAAGACAAACCGTCTGATAGCATCAGCAAGTTATATTGCCGGATTATTTATAATTAATGACCCAAAAATAACTCAGTCATACAGTTTAGTATCAAGTTTAAAGTGTGAGAACTTGTCTCAAATACAACTAGAGTCAAGTGAAAAAAGTAGAAAAACTTTGGATCAAGCCAGTGTTAACCAGCCAGCGTATCAAACTAACTTAAAGCCTAACTCTGACGTAGGTCAAGTGCCCACATTTCCCTGCACGAAAAATGCCGACAAGCAAGCCAGGCAAATAAAGTTAAAGCAAGGTGTCTTGAATAAAAGCACTTACGTGTGGCACAGGAGGTTTATGCATGTTTCAGCTTTAACGTTAAAGAAAATGGCCAAATCAAATGCACTACGTGGTTTTTGCCATAAATCATTAATAAAACCAAGACCAAATGCATGTAGTGACTGTCTCCAAGGAAACATAAAAACAAAGCCTTTTAAAACTATCAATGCAGATCGCATACCTGAGCGCTTAAGTATTGTTTACTCTGATATTGTTGGGCCGTTTCCTACCCCAACAATGGCAGGCTCTTATTATTTTGTAACATTCATTGATGGCAAAAGTCAATTTGTTCAGGTAGCGTTCTTGAAAACGAAGGATGAATTGTTTGAAGAATTTAAGCAATATAAACTCAAAGCTGAAGCCGCAACGAGTCGCAGAATAAAAGTTTTTCAATCTGATCACGGGAGGGAATATGAATCAAAATGTATGGAAGATTTCATGTTGCAAAATGGAATTAAACACCAGTTCTCCCCATTACTCCCCTTCCTCCATTGGAATTGCAGAGAGGCAGATTTTGACGACAATGAGTTTGGTCCGAGCAACATTAGTCCAGGCTAAATTACCAACAAAGTTTTGGAGTGAATTAGTAAATACTGCAGTTTACATTCGCAATCACTGTACTAATGTAAGAAGCAAATTTATGACACCAAGACAAATGTGGGAAAACACAAAATATAAACCCACGGTAAAATATTTTAGAGCAATTGGTTGTCTTCGGTTTGCTTTCAACTACCTTTGAAACGTTCAAAGCTAGACGCAAGAGGAACGCCATGCATAATGATCGGCTACGATCAACAATCGAGAGCGTTCAGACTATATGACATTTACAATAAGAAGATAATTGTTAGCAGAAGTGTAACCTTCCAAGAGGACGTACTAGGCTCATCCAGACTGGCCAACAACAATGAAGTCCAAAATGGTAAAGACCTAGACTCGCTAATTATTGACTTGTCATTCAATCCAACGGAAGTTGAAGACAAGGTCGAACCAATACAACTTCAACCTACCTTAGTTTCGCCTCGACCGCAAGTGCCGCAGCCAATGGTTCAGACCCCAGAAGTTCGACTAACCAGAAGTCGCGCCTTAAGAGAAGGGATAGTAGTCCTAAAAAATCCACCAGAAGACTTCGTCAGAGGGGGGGACACAGCTCACAATGCCGTTTTTGCCGAAGCCTCTAATGATTTCAAGAAAACGGAAGATGACTATGTTTTTTTATTGAATGCGACTCCTCAAGAACCGAAAACTGTAACTGAAGCCATGAACAGTCCGGAAGCAAACCAATGGAGAATAGCCATGAATGATGAGTACGGATCTCTCATAGCAAACGGAACTTGGGAGCTAGTGGATCTACCAGAGGGCGCCCACACTATAGGAAGCAAGCGGGTTTTAAAAATAAAGAAGAATGCCAAAGGCGAAATAGAGTGCTACAAAGCACGCCTAGTGGCAAAAGGATTTGCACAAAAATATGGACCGAATTTCAAGAAATTTACGCACCTGTCGCCGGACTTTCCACTATCAGACTTTTAATTTCAGTAGCCGTCCAGAAAGGTTACTATATAGATCAGTACGACATAAAAACTGCCTACTTGAACGGTTTCCTAGGAGATGGAGAGCAAATCTACATGGACCAACGTGAAGGGTTCGTTGTTCAAGGTCATGAGCACCAAGTATGTCGTGTAATCAGTAGCCTCTATGGGTTAAAACAAAGTGCACGAAGGTGATACATACGTTTCGCCGAGGAAATGCAAAATAATGGCTTGAAGAGGTGTCGTTCCAACGCTTGTGTATTTTTCTTCAGAGAAAGCAAAGAAATATGTCTGTTAATTGTATATGTGGATGATGTAGCCGCCCTCACTTCCAGTCCAAAGATGCGACAGTTTGCAAGAAGCGTTTTGAAGAAAAGCTTTGAAATTCACCCACTTGGCCCAACAAATTTTATGTTGGGAATCCAATTTTCAAAGACTCAAGATGGTGCTATCACCATGAACCAGACGCAGTACATCAAAAAAGTTCTGTCACGTTTCGGGATGCAGGATTGCACTCCAGTGACGACTCCCTCAGTACCAAGAGGACAAGAGACAAGAGAATTAACTGAATGTCCAGACAAGATTCCACTACGAGAACTTGTTGGAGCACTCTCTTACATTTCAAATGGCACACGCCCTGATATTTCCTTCGCCGTGAACTGCTTAGCACAACGTGCATCCACACCTAAAAGGGAGGATTGGCAAGCCGGAAAGAGAATCCTGCTATACTTGCAGGGAACCAAGGGGAAGAGCTTAGTCTTACGACCAGATCACACCGGACTCCAAATCTACACTGATGCAAGTCATGCAAGCGATTTTGAAACTCGCAGGTCCACAACAGGAGTAGTGGTAACTTATGGCGATGTACCTTTCCTTTGGAGATCAAACCTACAAAGGACAGTTGCCCTGAGCACCATGGAATCTGAGTATAAGGCGATTTCCCAAGGCGTACAAAAGTGCCTCTGGACTAGAGAACTATTAATTGAAATGGTATCATACCTGCCAATGGTGTCAAGCCTACACCACTTTTCACGGACTCACAAAATGCTCATGCCCACGCAGTGAGCTATGTGGAAAAATCACGCACAAAATACATAGACATTATTTATCACCATGTGCGTGAACGAATAGAAGACAAAAGTGTGGAAATACTTTACATCCCCACAAAATCAAATGTTGCCAATTTATTAACAAAATCGCAGCCTGGACCAAGACAAAACTTGTTGAATAATAAATTTAATGTTTTTGTTTCCAGGTAAATATCCTTCAGTCAGAGTGGGAAATTGTCAGCTTGTTCAGAAATGAACAGCGCCATGATTTGTTTAAATTAATCATGTTTGTGACTTCAGGAGCTATTGACCTTGTACATCAATCCCCAGTTCCTGAGTCAACAAGATGTGAAATGTCACACATGGGCAGTACCGGTTTCCTGGAGAAGAAACTCCGAGAAAGTTCCAGGCCAGGAATCCGGAAGTAAATAAACCAGTTGGAAGGCGACGTCACGAACGTTTTGTAGAAGACTTACTTCCAACCGAGCCTCCTACGTGAGCAGCCCTAAGCTGCTAACTGTCCCACTTTCTTTATTATGTAAAGTTTAAACATAACTGTTATTATGTAGTTTTTTGTTGCCTATTAAACTCTTATTTAGAATTACAAAGTTTAAAGTCTTTGAAACGATCCACACAGTCGTAGTTAAAATACTCACCCCTAATACAGACGATGTCTTTTTACTGTCTATCAACGTTGATCAAAATACCATGATTAAAAATTTACAGAATGACTTCAATAAATTGGTGGTATATTTCAGAGAAAATAACTTAATTCTAAATAGTGAAAAGACATGCTATTTGCCAATAACCACATCACATATGTACATGAAAGATGATACAATAAAAGTTTGCAATGATAACTGTCTAGAGGAAAAAAAACCATGCAGATGTAAAAATCTTACGAAGGTTAAAAATATCAGGTACCTTGGACTAGAAGTAGATAATAATTGGAAATTTTCTCAACACATACAAAACCTTATGATCATGATTAGGAAAACTATTCCAACGCTTTATAAAGTAAAAAGGCTGTTAGATATTAAAAATAAAAAAAGTATTTTTGAAGCACTGATAATGTCTCAAATTAAATATAGACTGAATAGTTATGACACTGCAACTAACAGTTATATGATTCAGTTACAATCATTAGTGAATAAAGCAATTAAAGTTTTCTTTAAAAATGAAAAATTAAAAAAATGCTAAAGAAATATATAGCTACTATAGTATGTTAAATATTGATAAACCTTAAATGGATATACATAACAAAATATTATCATTCTGAAGAATTTAAAATTAACCTTAAAAGAAGTATGAGAAATGATAATAATTGGTTGGAATTACCACGTTGGAGAAATAACTATGGAAAGAGGGGACTAAATTATGTTTTACCAAATATATTGAATGATTTACCGGGTGACTTACGAAATTTAACTAATAAAAAGGAAATAAAGAAAAAGGTTAAGGAGTTCCTAATTAAAGTTGAATAAATTTACTTATGAAAATGAAAGTAGAATACTAAACATTGACGCGAGCTAAAATAATGTACTAGAAACTTTTGTAATTTGAAGAATTTCTACTAATCTTTATTTTATTGTACTATTTGTATTGTTCTTATTTATACTATATGAAATTATATCAATTAATTGTGCAAAGAAAAAAAATTAATTTTATTATATTATAATCTAAAGTTGATTAACATTGCTTTGGACATACAAATTCGTATGAATTTCGTGCCTGTACAGAACATCTTGTACTCGAATAAAGCAGATTATTATTATTATTATTATCTATTGAAAATATGAAGAGAAACGAAGGAAATGATTTATAAAATGTCTAAGAAAAATATTTATCTCTTTTGTTTTTTTATTTTTATACTAATGTGTTATTTTATTATTTATGTAATTTATTGTAGCTCACACAAGTTTCATTGAAAATGAAGTTTCATGCAATAAAAATTTATATTATTATTATTATTAATACTTATTTTTAATTTACAAAAAATATAATAAAATATATTTTATGTAACAAAACAAAATTTTTACAAAAGATTTATTATGTTTTGCTCACTAAGATACTGTATTGAAATATATGGTTTTGCAGCTGAGTATGTAATACAAAGACAAGAAAGAGTAGAAAATAAACTAATAAAAGTTTTATATGGCCTAAAAGATGAAAGAACAAACAATACAATAAAAAAATTGAAGAGTTACGAGATCGTGTAGTAATCCTCAAGAACACAAATACACATGAAAATTATGATACTGCAAAAATCATACAATTGAGAACAACATGACAAAAGTATAAGCTGTCACAATAATACATAATATGGAACAAGAAATAAAAATTATTATGTACCACATGCATTTAACTAATTAGAAAAAATATGCTACGTTTTCAAAGTAAAATAGACTTGAAAATAATATTAATAGATGAATAGCTATTATAAAGCAGAATAATGCTGGTAATCATAAAGCGTCTGAAAATAGTGTATCTAACTGAATTATTTATAATAATGTAAACTGTTGTTAGAAATTGTTATTGTAACTGAGACAATACTCTGATACTCATTCTTGAAAGAAATGCACCACCCAAATCTTATCAACATCGAGTCCCCGTGAATTTTTGGTGCAGCAATCAACTCCTTCCAACACTTAGGCTTCCTCCTTGCATTATTCCTCAGCGTACGGTTCCTCCAGCCCCTTTTGTTTCGGTTTCGTAAAATGACTGCCTACCTTGTCTCTCTCCACCTCGACATATGGCACCAGTCGCCGCATAACACTCTTCTTCTGAACCCCTTTATAACGAAGAATCGGGTTTCCGTACTTACTATTCCAAAGCTGACTACAGAAAACTAAAACAAGCTGTTGGTCCGGTTGAATCTCCACTCACATACTCAAATAAACTTCAGATTCCACCTCCAGCAAGGCCTGAAATTAATCTCAACGTGTCCGCACCAGCTTCTCACTCAACAAATCCAACAGTTAAAATTTTCGTAGGTGTGCTTCACCCCAACTTTATAGCTAAATCAATAATTAAACTCATTCGTAATTCTTTTGGTTTTACTGTCGTTTGTTTTCAACTTCGCACAAAGTATTCCACCAGAATCAAACACCAACATTATCATGTGCTCCAATATCTGGCCACCAGACCACAAAATTTTACATTTTTTTAGGCAGGGCTAAACCTACTAGACCTCAAAATAACATCCAACGCAACCAAAACTTAGACAATCAGACCAATATGCATTTCTCTCCACAGCATCAAGATAACGGCTACTCTTAGTCGCCACAGTCTTTTCCCACTGACAATATCACTTATCGAAAAAACAAAAATATGCAAGGCAAAGTCCCAACTCAGATTACCACCCAAGAAGAAACCGAGAAGTAGTCTGTTAGTGACAATGCGCTTGTCGCTAGTTGTTGCAGCAGCCATCATAGCTCAATTCTGGAGGAGGCTTCCAAGGCCTAACATTCATTCACCACTACAACTGCCGTCCAAACCCTTCTTCATATCCTTTCTTGCCTGTATTTTAATGCTATGGACCTCTTTAACAAACTTGATTAATTTAAACTTCCCACCTCTCAACTTTCTCCTGATATTATTGGCGTCTCTGAAACACACCTCACTCCAGCTATCCCAGACTCAAGCATTAACCTAATGGCTATACTGCCCACCGCAGTGACCGCTTACTCAGGGGTCGCGATGGTGTGCTCATTTACATTAAAAACAATATACCTTCTTCACTCAGTGGTTCTTTCTCCAACTTCCTCGGTGACTGAGAATCTCTGTGGTGCTCGATCATAGTTCCTTCATCCGACAATATCACTTTAGATTGCACCTCTGAACTCCAGTAAAAGGCTACCCGACACACTGGCCAAGTTTTCTTTCCATGCTAACCAATGCTGTGTCCACCAACCCAACGTGCCCTTTCTTCTGTATGGGGGATTTCAACGTGCCTAATATCAACTGGCCTAGTGCCACTACCTCTGAACTTAATCCAATTGACAGTTTTGAGTTTCTTGACTTTATCCAAGTCCATAATCTTGTACAACACGTTACGAAACCTACTCGCCATCGTTCAAACCAGTACTCCAGTTTACATGATTTGCTTATCGCCTCTCTTTCTGTCAACCTCTCTTCAATTTTACAACTTTCGCTCAGCTAACTACATGCTTATTAACCACATTATTTCCTGCATTGATTGGTCTACCAAACTTTCCAATCTTGATGTTGACTCACAGGTTCAAATACTTACCGCCTTTCTTCAAGCCATTATCTCCCGTTTCATTCATGTGTCCAGAAGCATTCTTCCTCCCGCTCATCCTGGTCCACACCAGAATTTCGTGTTCCTTAAACAAAACAAAAAAACGTTCGTGTCGTCTGCTTTGTTCCTTTCCATCTCTGCCATGTTAGATGGAGATGAAAAGGAACAAAGTAGATGACACGAACGTTTTTTTGTTTTGTTTAAGGAACACGAAATTCTGTTGTGGACCAGGATGAGCGGGAGGAAGAATGCTTCTGGACACATGAATGAAACGGGAGATAATGGCTTGAAGAAAGGCGGTAAGTATTTGAACCTGTGAGTCAACATCCAAACATGGCAAACTTCCTCGCTGCTAGAAAGAATGGTACCAAGGAACTCAAACTTGCTAAAACTTCGTATGAACAACGTTCCAAATGCAACTCCAAATTACTGTTTTCTTACCTTAAAAATAATAACAAAACTGTCCCCTAAAGCTGTATCAGAAACGATGTCAGTACTTTTTCCCTTGATGATGTTACCATTAGTTGCAAGCTAAATCATTTTTTCTCCACAACTTTCCTTCCTGCTTCGTCTCGCAATCCTATTCCACATGCAGCTGGCGCCATTCGTTTTGATGTGACCAATGTTCTTTTCTCTCTCCTATCTCTTAAGGAAGACTTTTCTTCTGATCCTAAAAACATTCCTCCTATTTTTCTTCGTGGTTGTGCCTGTTCTCTTTCCACCCCCTTGTTTCATAGTTTCTCCGATTCCATCCTTTGTAGTACATTTCCTTCATGCTGGAAGGATGCTCATATCACTCCAATACATAAATTGGGTTCCCCTTATCTTGTTACTAATTACTGACCTATAAGTCTCCTCTCGTCCATTTCAAAAATCCTTACTCTGATTTTTTTGATGAATGTTCTCAATTCAATATTTATCCAGCCATCCGATATGGTTTTCTTCCTAAACGTTCATGTCTCACCAATCTTCTCTCCACGTATGATCCCATTACCAAACTTATTGACATTGGTCTACCATGTGTCCTTGTTTTCTTTGATTTCAGTAAAGCGTTCGACACTGTCTCACAAACTAAGCTTTTGTCCAAACTTACTACTTTCGGTTTTTCTCCTGGCATTATTTACTGGCTTAACTCCTACCTACTTCTTACGTGGCAACGGGTCATCCTTCGTGGTTCCTTTGCTTCTTGGCTTTCATGTAACCTCAGGTGTCGCTCAAGGCTCCATTATTGGTCCCCTCCTGTTCAATATTTTCATCTCTGACTTAACCTTCTGTATTCGTTCTCCTAATGCCTGCTACGCTGATGACTTAAAAATCTTCTCTGACTCTGTTTCCTGCAAATTACTTCAGGAAGACATCCAACGTGTTGTGCTAGGCTACTACCAATTCCCTTCTTTTTCATACTGATAAATGTCAGGTCCTTAACCCTGGGAATGATAATCCGCACTTTCCTTACTATCTTTCTGGCAAGCCTGTCACTCCTGTTTCTAATCATCCTGACCTTGGGATCATTATTGATAATGCCCTAAATTTCAATCTTCACACTGAAAATATCATCACAAAAGTCTTTCATAAAGCCCATTTTGTGCTGAAGGCTCTCTCCAACCTCACACCCTCCCTGTTTGCTATTTTATGTAAAACCTTTCTCCTTCCAGTCTTTCGTTACTGCTCCCAAATTTGTCTTCCTTACAATCTTTACTCACTTAATCATCTTGAAAATTACCAACGTCGCTTTACCAAATGGTGTCACACTATTCGTTCCTTACCTTACCCCGATCGCCTACATAAATTAGGCTTTCCTCCATTCATGATTGTTTTCATTGTGGCAACATGATACTTACCTACCAACTTATTCACAATCTCTTTGATATGGACCCCGTTCTTTCCCTCATTCCAAATTTCAACTTCACTCGTGGCCACCCTCTCCGTATTTCTGGCACTGTCTCTTGGACTAAACTACGCTTTCACTTTTTCATGGAAAGGGTTGTTCAACCCTAGAATTTCCTACCTCAATCTGTTGTTTGGGCTCCTTCACTCAACGCTTTCAATTCATGCTATGAATCTCTAGTTGCTTAACTTCTTTGGGGTTGGGGGGAGGGGATGGGTGCTTCGTGCACCGTCAAACCCTATTTCTATTTCCTCCCAAAAAACTTCAAGCATTGTATGTAATAAAAATTAATATTATTATTAAAAATCGTAAAACTGAAAATTATCCAATACAGGAGCTAGCTCAATGCACGTATGCACTTTTATGTACCCTCAGTTTGACTGCTGGGCATTATTACACACCTACAGGAGTGTTAAACACAATTGGTCACGTAGTCCAAATCATGGTCGTTTGGCCGCCATATTAGACGCCATATTGGGAATTACGTTCACCAATGATATCTCCCTTGCTGGTGGCCCGATTTTAACTTTATTATAGCCCATTTTAATCTCCGTTAAATGCCCTGCAACTTTTGCTGTATTACTTCTTTTGATAATCCCATTATTTTTTCAAAAAAAAGCATGATTTTAACTAGTATAAAGTGGAAAACGAGATTTTTTGAGTAAATTCCTTATAAAAGTGCAAGAAACTTGCTATTAGAAGCAGATCTGTACGGGAAAATGGTTGTTGATTAAATAAACTAGCTTAGCCAACCACGTTCCGTAATAAAGACATATTTTCCAATAGTATCAGAAGGTCTTTATAGGGAGATTTACACGTAACCTTTCCATGCCAAATCCAGTTTTTTTTTAATTTAAAAGTCACAGCACATAATTTTCAACCATATAAACCCATACATCTTCTCTAAAAAATTTCTGGCAATAACACGGCCAAGGAAAATCCTCAGGTTCGGATGCTCCTTTGCTTTTGCGTAGTTAAAGTACCTTCTTTTTCTTTGTCACCGCAATCCAAAGTTCATAGTTTTCCACTTATTGTGGTGATGATACAGTGCATTAACAAAGACGTAACTGTCAGTAGAACAGATCACTAACGTTTGAGGTAATTACGGTAGTGTGTGAAAAGTGTGGGCTAGCATCCCATTATATGCTTCTTTAACAGATCTGGAACAGTAAGGTTGAGTGCAAATCCCACTATAAATAACCTTCTGATAGTATTGGAAAATATGGCTTTACTACGGAACATGGTTGGCTGAGCTAGTTTATTTAATCAGCAACCATTTTCCCCTACAGATCTGTTTCTAATAGCAACTTTATTGCACCTTTATAATGAATTTACTCAAGAAATGGCAATTTTCACGTAATACTCATTAAAGTCATGCTTTTTTCTCAAAAAATAATGGGATTATCAAAAAAGTCATGCAGCAAAAGTTGCAGGGCATTTAAGGAAGATTAAAATGAGCTACAAGAAAATAAAAATCAGACCACCAGAAAGGGAGATATCATTGGGCGTTGTTCCTAATATGGCGTGCAATATGGCGGCCAAACGACCATGATTTCGACCACGTGACCAATTGTGTTTAACACTCATGTAGGTATGTAATAATGCCCAGCAGTCAAACTGAGGGTACATAAAAGTGTATACGTGCATTGAGCTAGCACTTAAATTAAAAGACAGAATTGAATTTGGACTTGTGAAACGCATAATATCGACCTATTAAACTGTCGAGTGAACGAGGCAAATTTGGGAGGAAGTGGACAATCACAAGTGACTTCTCCAGGTGAAATGCAAGGAGTGCAAGCCGAGCAATTCATAAACAACGTGTGAGTAATAAACTTAAACTTAATTGACAATCACAATGACAATGTATAGATGTCAAGCTATAGACGACATGTATGGAGTACAAAGAAAAATACCATAATCATTGTTGTTGATTAGCTGTAAGTATACTGAAAAAAATGGGGGAAAACACAGAAATGCAAAAGATACCAGAAACCAAGACGAAAATCACAGAACAATGAAGTTGAGGAAGCCAAGAAGAGACAAAAGAAAGACAGAGAAGATGAAAGTGAAAAAATATACGGTGAAAATATAGAATTAAACATAACTACGGACAGTGAGAACGAGTAAAGCGGACCGGATATTGACAAATACAATCAAGACTGTGCAGTGTGCAATTTGGAGAATAGTTAAGCAACTAGAGTGTCATACTGTGATTTGAAAGTGTTAAGTTGAGAAGCGCAAACAACAGATTGAGGGGGAGTTCCAGGGTTGAACAACCCTTTCCGTGAAATAGGGAAAGTGTAGTTTAGTCTGAGAGACAATGCCAGAAAGAACACTGAAAGAGCTGCAAACAAGATAATGAAAAATACTAAGAGGAATGCATGCAATAGAAAGAAAGTATAAAGAATTAAAGAAGGAAAACGTGAAGATCAGGAAAGAAAAAGACAAAATATTAGACCATATGAACTTTTATGAAGAAAAGTACGAAAACATGAAATATGAAAATAACGAAATTAAAAAATAGAACACAGAATTGTACAAGCTATTAATTAAACAGAAGAAAAAATTGGAACGCTAAACACTGAAGAGAATGAAAAGAAACCAGAAAAAGTCATTGAATTGAATGTTGAAGTAAGTTAAAGAAACATCAAAACGAACCTGAGCAGTGCTCAAGAAATAAAAATATTGAAATTTATGGAGTGGACAACGAAACAAACGAAGGCTCATGGGACACGGTGACAAGACTGGCTGATGGATTACATTAAAAAAAATTGAACACTGGCGTATAGACAGAATGCATAGGCTGCCAAAGAAAAAAAGATAAATCGGATGCAATACTAATCCAATTTAAAAGCCGAAAGTATTGAGATGAGTGACTATGGGAGGGAGGCAGGCTTAAAAACAGTGACATGTTCAAAAACGGAACTGACACGAAAGTATATGTTAATAAATATATAACACCTTTCTACAAAATTCTATTTACGAAAACTAAACAGGAAATGAAACAATATTATATGTTCATTTTTTAGGGAAGGTAAAATTAGCCTGAGAAGTAACAAGAGAGACAAGTTTATACACTAAAAAGTGAAGAGGAACTTGAAAGAAGTTGAAAAGACAGAAATTGGAAAGAAGACTGTAGAGAATTTTACAAATGACGCAACTGTATGAAGAACTTAATACGTATAATGAATGTTATGATGAATTCACGATGGTAAAGGACAATTACATCCGTTTTGACATGCATGTTTTTCTTTTTAATCACTTACACAATAACTAAACACAAGAATTGCAGTTGGAATATGTACGTACGTCAGATACAACAAATTAATTACTGCATCACGAAAACACGTAATGTGTAACGCCATTGTTTCGCACTGAATACCGAAATTAATGCCAGCAGATGGAGCTGTTCTGTTTCGATTCAGCCAATGCAAGCCAACTAAGATAGCTTTGTTGGCTCTGAGTAGCTCAAGCATCTGACGACCTTAGCTGGCCACTACTGTGAAAATGCACTAAATTAATAATATTAATATAAGAAATAAACAAAATAATAACTAAGGCATTAAATGAAGTAAAGTATGTGGGTACAGTTTCATAAAATTTACGGAACGCTTTTGATACTTTCGATTCGGAAATTCTTTTTTTAAACATGAAAAAATAGGTCTCGAGGGGAAATCTACAATATTATTAAAAGTTACTTAAGTAATAGGAAAATGTTCGTAAAAATAAAGGATGAAAGTACCTATTTAAAAAATTCATAATTTGGGGTGCCACAGTGATCTGCACTCCAACCATTGCTTAATTTACACAAATGACATATCAGAAAATATTGAAAAATCAAATCTGTGTCTTTTCGCTGATGATACTATTACGATTTCAATACATTAAAACTACGAAGAAATGATAAAAACTTACAAGTTGGTTTTTACCAATTAAACGACTAGTTTATTGAAAATGAACTATTCATTAGTAAAGAGAAAATGGTACAAACGAATATCACAGTGCCAAAAATGAAAAAAAAAAAGAAATTTCAGTTGTTAAACATTATGGAAACTGCGAAAATTTAAATGGAGATAATGAAAATGCAAAATGTTAGAAGGAATGTGAAAAATTGGAATTAATAGAAACAACAAAGTAGAAACGGAAATAAATGCAAACTGGAATTTTAAAGCCATATACTTTTAGTAAGACAAAATATTAGAAAGGTTTTACCTAAGATATATGCAGTAAGAAATATACTGGATGAAAAAATAAAAAATCTTGTATGAAGCATGGATTGAACATATTTTAAGATATGAAATAGAAGGTTCATGGACAAACGATCGACACTCAGCTGATCGATGGACAACTGGTCGACACCAGTTGGTCGACAGTCAAATGATCAACATGGGTGTGTGATCGACAGGACATATAATCGACAGGACATATGATCGACAGGACAAATGATCGACAGGACAAATGATCGACAGAACATGTGATCAACGTCTAAATGATCGACAAGCCCTGTGATTGAACAGCATATATGTTTTTAAAAAACGTAATTAAAAATGTAATATTTATTTTAATTAAATTCTACTTAAGTTAATACGTACAAATTTGAGTCAATTTTTTTTCATCGAATGAATTACTGAGAGTGGGCTAGTCAAAATATCAACTCGTCCCAAACTCTTCCCACCTCCCCCTAGCAATAAAATGACAACTCGCCAATAAAAGCGAACAAAACTGCAGATATTGTAGTGTATCTTAAATCAAGATAATAGTAGTTTATTAATATTTGTATTTGCTTTTTTATGGCGGGGAGGAGG
>JAHWFP010227163.1:0-10476 GCA_023313725.1 Lithobius niger
AATCACCGGGAAAAGGTGTAGGTCATGGGATTGAGACCGAGATGAATACGTCTATGTCGCCGGACTGTAGGTGGGCATGTGACATGTTGACGGGTTCCGCAACGACACACCCTCGCGTCAAAAGTGTCGGGTCGTGTCGCCATCGTGTCGCGTCATGTCGCCATCGTGTCGCGTCATGTCGCCATCGTGTCGTGTCATGTCGCCATCGTGTCGTGTCATGTCGCCATCGTGTCACCTGTACAAACATCGTTCTTGTTGCCAGTGGTATGAGGGGGCTTTAGGAAGGTTCCCCCCCCTATTTTTTTTTTCCTTCGACTATCTTCTCTTCCTTGGGTCCGTAGGCTGAGTGGGGGGTTAAAATATGCCCCTTTGGGGAATTGGCCGCTATATGCGGTCGCACGGGGCCACTATGCCCAATTTTTCCACCCCCCCCCCCTCCGTTTGCCTTGGAACCAGGGCATTGTTTAGCGGCATGTGCAGGGGATTATGGTTCAAAACTTGGGTCTGTTGCACACCTGTCAGGTTCTAAGCCTCTGCCACCGCATGACCCGAAGAAGACACATATGTTTCTTACTACCTGCAAATACTGATGCATACACATATGTTTTTCAAATCGGTCGGAAAAGGCGCCCCAAATAAGAAGGGGTTTCGGACCTACAAGGAAGCCGAATACATAACTGAACTGTGTAGTATCGAGTTGGATTCGGTGCTCAAGAACCCCTCATTCATTAAAACTCCTACTCAACAATTGAAGAGGACGAGATCATGTTGAGAGCAAGCTCTCAAGTAGAGCTTATTACTCGGCATCAACTCCAGCTTTGAAGGCGATGGCATTGGTCAACCCGGAGCTCAGGGAAAATAAAACAATTAGGGAATGTATGCATCTTCTTAAGCGAGCGTCTTCATGCCACAAAGATAGTTTAAATTGGCAATGCCGTCTACTCATGAACAATGTCTTTCAATCCAATGTCTTTCAATGTCAATGGCCCTCCTCGAATCTGCAACTGGGGTCCCGGCGGATGTAGTGGGCAAGTCGAGGCTTTTGCCAGTTCAGGGTTCTGGAGACTTGCTTAATGGAGCGCGAACCATGGAAGCTATCGAAGCAAGCCTATGTATGCAAAGATCCAACACCCAGCATCCGGACATTGGAATGATCCATATGGGGGAAAGAGTAGCAGCAAAAAGCCAGCGGACAAGTCAAGGGATCGTTCGCCCTTTCGTGACCATCCCCCCTCCTCGTCACGCGGGAAAGGACCAGAGAGTTACCAGCGTGGCCGAGGATCGTTCCGGGGAAGAGGTAAAAGACCTCCACGTCAGTGACTGGCCATGGTCAGGGCGCCCCCCCCCCCCATTCACCGTCAGGTGGGGGGGGGGAGGATTGCCAGACATCTTGGACATTGGAAGAGGATTGCGTCGGACCCCATCGTCATCCGAGCTCTTGAGGAGGGATACACACCGCTATTCGTCACCAGGCGTGTAACTACAGACTGGCCACCAGACTGGCTGGTAGGACGTTCCGCAATCCCAGAACTTATCAAGGGAGTCAATTTGCTGGTTGTGAAGGGGGCGGTACAGGTTTTTGGAGTCCAGCAAGGGTGATTCCGAACGGAAGGAGGATCCCGAGTTCTTTTCAATCTTCGGAAACTCAATCAACACCTCGCAAAGGAACATTTCCAGATGGAATCGATCGAATCAATTCGAGACTCACTCCAGCACGAAGAGTATACCATTTCTATCGACCTCGAGGATGCGTATCTGCACGTTCCCCTCAATCCCCTCGACATCTGTTCCGCCTTGTGGCGGGGGGGGGGGGGAATCGTCCCAATGGAAATCTCTTCCCTTTGGCTTAGCGACGGCTCCATACGTGTTTACCCGGAGGCGGAAACCTGTGCTTACATACCCGCACCTACATCACATCAAAGCTCACGCTTATTTGGACAGTTGGCTGGTTCGAAACAAGGACTGTTTTCTTTTGACCCAGCAGTGGGAAATGTGCAGCTCCCTGTTTTCACATTTAGGTCTTGGTATAAACCTCAAGAAGTCCAGACCAGTTCCAAGCACTTGTTTTGTGTTCCTGGGTGCAAAGTTCAACACTGTAAAAATGGTGGTAAAACCAACACTGGAGAGGTTCGTCAGGACGAGAACGCCGGTGAAGACATTCGTCAGAAGGACCAAGGTAACGGCGAGGGAGTTGGCATCGCTCATTGGACTCTTGGACTCCAATGCCAGACTTGTACCCTTAGGCCACTGGCGGGGGGGGGGGGGGGGGAACCGATTCACTGGTTTCGGAAGACAGCGTGGCAGCCGCGGAACAGTTGGTTGGACATCATTCCGCTATGAGACCTCCCCACTCAGAGCTTGTCGTGGTGGACGGCGAAGGGAAACCTTCAAGTTGGAGTGCCCATTCACGAGCCCGTTCCGGAGTTGCACCTATTTTCAGACGCCGACCTGTCAGGTTGGGGTGCTCACCTTGCCGGGGAAACTGCATCAGGCATTTGGAGCGAAGAAGAGAAGGTCCTGCACGCCAACGACCTGGAACTCAGAGCAGTTTGGAGAGCCCTCCTTGCCTGGAAGCTAAGGCTGAGGGGTCAGGCAGTGGGCATCATGCCACGGCTGTTGTGTATATGAAGAGAGGTGCAGGCGCACATTCGAAATCTCTTATGGAAGAAGCATCCAGCCTGTTCGAGATCTGCATGCGGTACGAAATCTCGCCGGTTCCTCGCCACATAGCAGGAAGTCTCAACGTGTGGGCGGAAGAGTTGTCCCGGGGTTCACAGGTGCTGTCTATGGACCCTCAGGGATGTTGGACCCTCAGGGTTGCGAAGCCCTGTTTCGTCAGTGGGGAACCCCGTAGGTGGATCTGTTTGCACTACAACACTCAGCTCTCATGGTTTGTGTCCCCGTTCCCGGATGCGAGGGCCTGGGCAACGGACACACTGTCAATCAGCTGGGAAGGTCTGAATGCGTACCTTTTCCCGCCTTTCAAACTTCTGTGGAAAGTGATCAACAAGTTGAGAGTGGCCAAAGGGAAATTCATCCTATTGGCCACCGGTAGGCCAGCGCCTCCATGGTTCCCAGAGTTGATGGAGCTGGAAAAGACGGATCCAAGCCCTTGCCAATCACCAGCATCGAGGGAGGACCCTGCACCAAAACCCTTCCATGCTGAATCTTCAACGGTGGAAACTCTAAGGAAGAATTTGGTGAGGGAGGGATTTAAGAAGGAAACGAAGGATTACGAAGTGTTTGAGGGAGTCCTCGCAACGTAACTACAATGCCAAATGGAAAAAGTGGTTCGAGTGGTGTGTAAAGTCATACTGCGACCCATGCAACCCGGACCTACGAATGCTGACAGCTTTCTTTGAAGAGCTTTTTGTCAAAGGTTGTCCCCAAGGGCTATCGTTCGGCCATTAACCCGGTGTTGACATGCGTTGGGGATCCAAACACTGTTTTCCAATGTGGTGGTTTCCAAACAGTTGACAGCCTTTGGAAGTGGGAGACCAAGACAAACGAAATTGTTCCCCACATGGAATCTGCCGTTGGGGCTGCAAAGTCTAATGGGCGCCCCATATGAGCCAGCTAGAAATGCGTCCATTCTTTCTCTATCCCAGAAGACAGTATTCCTAGTCGCTTTAGCTTCGGCAGCACGCCAAAGTGAGTTGGCAGCCTTCACCAGGGATGAGGGTCATATTCGTTTTGCCAAAGACTGGTTGGAGGTATTTTTGACGTTTTCGGCCCATTGCAGAGCAAAAAATTGCAAACCGGGAACGACATCAAAGCCTGTTCGAATTAAGGCTCTAAGCGAGTGTGGACAAACACGAAACCAATAATGTTTACAGTGTCCGATTAGAGCTATGCGGTTCTACCTATCCAAAACAGAAAATAAGAAGGAGAACTGCAAGTTCATAACAAGCCAACTCCACTGTTTTTTGATGTGGACTCAAACAGTGGTGAAATTATGGATAAGGGAGTACCTAGGATCTGGGCCGTGATTAAAAGAGCACACTTGAACGGACAGGATCACGAGGATCTCCCCGCTATAGTTAGAGCACACAAGCTTCGGGCATTAGCCGCATCATGGGCGTAGGGTTGTGGCACACCTTGGGATGAGGTGATCACAGTGTGCTCATGGAATAGCAGTACCATCTGCATCAAACACTACCGGATGGGGTCATCCTTAGTGTAAACTGGGGACACCCGGACGGAGGCACACACTGGTGAATGAACTATAGTGCTGACTCAGACTGAGGGAGTCACCTCGAGTGTAGACTAGGGACACCCAGTCAACTGAGCACGCCAGTGAAGTAACTGGAAGAGGAGACGAAACCAACTGTGTAGAAGTGGTAAGTTGACTTATTCCATGTTAGAACAGTAGTAGGCAAGCTCTCCCGGGTTCAGTGAGGTTTTTTCCCCACCGCCTGAATGACAAATTCAGCATAATTACTGAAGTAAGTATTTGCTGGTAGTAAGAAACGATAATTTTAAAAGGTAAAATTAGTTTTTACTAACCTAAATACTTACTTCAGTAAGAACCCGCCCGCCTCCCCGCATTCACTGAAAGGAGAGTTCAAAATGTGATAAGGGGAACAAACAAGATGGCGGCCTCCTAGTTAGGAGTAGCAGCGTCCCTGGCGGGAGAGGAGAGAAAGTTTGGATACAAGCTAAAAAAGGGAGTTTTTTAGTTGAGAAATGAGCAGTGATAGCGTAAAATGATGATTTTAAGCATAATTACTGAAGTAAGTATTTAGGTTAGTAAAAACTAATTTTACCTTTTAAAATTATCGTTTTCTGCCACTGCATGTGTTCGGTACTGCTTGCTGAGCTACATAGAATTAAGAAGTTACGGATTCAGGAAAAGGAAATTAAAATGTAGCATAAAAGAGAGGGAGTGCCATTGGTTGGCGGTTAGGCAGCCTGCATTGTAGTATTGGTCGTGTTTACCTCTGAAACAATTACCAGTGGTAATGGTACAAGGGCTGAATTTAGTATCGATCATTTTTCGATAATGACGAGTGATATTTCGAACTGAAAAAAACACTGTTTTTAATCTGCTAGGGAATGCAACGAGTGATTAAGAAAATTGATCTGAACAGGAGTACCATGATGCATTAAAAATAAGATCGTGGAACCAAGGCAAAAAATTATCTGATAATACCATACGTAGTCAATTACCAAGGGAACAACAATTAAAAGGAAACAATTTCTCAGCCTGGCATTGCTCAATGCTCAGCAGTGTTGGTAGAAATCTTGAAACAGCTGATTGAGGTACAATGACCTTTTTTGTATAGTCTCGACTAAATTTGTATTGTCCTCTAATTTTCGTCCCATTTTAGGTAGGGTTTGATAGGACATTAATACTTGTCTGCTTAATATGCTATTTGGTTATTGTTTGGTTATGGCAGTTACGTTTCCTCTCGATGGCGTGGCACCACACGTAATTTTGCAGCAAACTCTGTCCTACGGAGGAGAGATTCATATATCATTGGGGCACCCCACAGATATGCGGGGAAGCATAGACTTTACAACTATGTTTAATGGGAAGCTCTTCGATATTTCCACCGTAAATGAAGGACAAGATCAAATCGTCAGCAAAGAAGGAAATGGGGGAGGGGTGATTGAGGCTTAATGGCACGTCGACAGCTAGGTCATTAGCACCAACTTCGGAGTGCAGTGGCCCAGGATGCCATTGCACCACATATTACAGATGTTACCCAAACCCCAGATCTAGATCTTATTGTATATCATTCTGTACCTCCTGAAAATATTGAAAAACCCAGGACAGGTTCAGGAGGATAACTCCCCTCCCCCTTAAAAGAAGCAACGAGTATGGTGGGTGTGACCAATATGCAAACGAGTTAACACCACCTCTTCCCAGCGACTGTGGCAAGAAGCCGAGTGCCATTCCTGGACAGTGTCTTTAATAGCCCGCAATTTATTGTTTGTCCCACAAGGCTTGCCAAGCAGTGAACAATCTGAAATGTAGAGCTGGAAAGTTGTTCCCAGGGAAAATGGCACAGATGACTATCGAGAGGACCAGAAAGGAATCCTTTCACTGCAGCATCAACGTGCTCATTCCCAGCGATCCTGACACTGCCTGGGATCCAGCAGGAAATCAGTTTTCGGCTGACCAGGCAAGGGTAAAAACAGAGCTTGGATTCATTGTGTCAAGGGATTCCGAGGGTTGCATATCTCCAAGAACTCCAGGGCACTCATGGATTCACTAAAGATGATAAAATGAATCCCCCGAAGATCAAAGATTCATTCAACAGCCAGACCGAGTGCTATAAGCTCCTCCAAAAACACAGAATAGCCTAATGGAAGACGATGGGAAATGGTCATTCCCTCATGCACACAAGTACATCCCACGCCAACTTCTGACAACGACCCATTAGTAAAAAGCTGCCGCTGTCTGGCGTACTGGTAACACAGCCATCGGAACTCCTGCAAGTTCCTTGCTGGTGGAGTGGACTTTTTGGGAGGGATGCCAGACAGAATGTGAAATGCTACTTCGGCCATGCTGAGGGGCCACTAGCATGTCCTCAAGTCTTAATGCGTGGAACATTTCATAGACCATCTGACAACAGGATTACAGGAGCATGTCACAGAAATCACCCTAAGCTATCCCGCGTCTGCTGCCCTGCAAGTTTGGTCCAAAAATCATGGGCCAAGCAGGACTGGATCACACAGTATCCAATCGTACTGCATACCGAATGGCTGGTTGATGCTGGCGAAATGGCAAAGTTGGCTCAGAAGGCAACTATCGAAACGCAACACAAGTTAATTTACATCTACAAATTCTTCCATCGCATACTAAAACACAAGAAAACTCAGCAAAGGCTGAGTATCACAGGCGCCTCTTAAATTGTAAGAAAATTGCTCAACAGAAACAGAAAACCCCCTACATAGAATGCTGGGCCTTAAGTTCAGACACAAAAGCCCAGCAATCTTGGGACCCCAAAGAGGAGGTGGGGAGCATTATACATGGGTTCCAGAGAAAGAGAAGGAAGTCAAAGTAGATTCGATTAAGAAATCCAAGGAAAATCCCTCCTAAATCTGAGGGGACAAGCCACCAGGGGAAGAGGATGCCATCAATGGCAAGGGAGTCTTCCAATGGAAAAGCATTGCACTTCGCTATACCCCGGAATTCAGTGTTAGATGCAGTGCCCCAAGGACCTGACTAAACCTGTAATTAAATCGTTGCAGTAGCAACAGGACTAACAAGGGCTGAATAGCCACTAACTGTTAGCCTAAAAAGGATAAAGAGCCTGACCAGATTAGGTCAATTGTCAATAAAAAGTGATGCGGTGAAATAGGAAAAATAAATTGATGCAGTGACTGCTAGCCATCACGTTCATGTCCAGTGGAAGAAAACAAGATCAATGCCTGCCACAAGATTGGTTCCTAGGCCTCTTGAGGAAGCGAGTCAGATCCGTATTGTTTAGATGGCGCTTGAATGCAAGCACCGTCGGCGCCATAACCATGTGCTCCTCCAGTGAATTCCAGAAGGGGACCACCCTTACGGTGAAGAAATTTCTGCGGCAAGTCAATCGTGTCTTAGGTACGCGCAATTTTAGGCTGTGACCGCTCGTCCAATTTACAGTACTGAGCTCAAATAAAGGAAAATCGACCAAAAGCAGATCACGCAGAATCTTGAAAGTCAGTAAAACATCGGCTTTTAAGTGGCGGAAATCCAGTGAGTCAATACCCAGTGCTTTGAGCCGTAAATAATAAGGCAAATGTTTCGTTCAGTTAGTGACTTTGTAAACCTACGCTGAACCGATTCTAGATGCTCATATCCCGCCGAAGGTGTGGAGACCAAATTGGGTTCGCGTACTCCAAAAGAGGTCTAACATAAACTTTAAAAGCAAGCAGTGTTGTTACAGTGCAGCCCGAAATAAAAATCCGCTGAATGAACCGTAAACGACGCCCTGCATTCGCTGTAACATGTGCACAATGAGTCGATGATTTTAAGCTTGAATCGAACCAGACACCCAGATCTTTTACCAAATTAACATCTGGCATGCCGATAACCTCTATATCATAAATATAGCCAAGATTTAGGTTTCCAATACGGAAACATTTAGACTTGGCTTCAGAGATTGGAAGTTGCCAGTCCTTTGCCCACTGAGAAACATAGTGATCTCGGCTTGGATTATGTCATTATTTAAACTACTTAGGGTAACCAAATGCAGCTTGAGGTCGTCTGCAAATTTTTCCTGCTCAACAGATTCAGAGTTACAGCATAAATCATTCAGGAAGAAGACGAACAGAAACGGAGTGTACTATGCACCACCGATTTGAATGATTTTTTAAAGTCAAATAGGATTTCGTCAGAAGGTACGCAATATCCAATGCTTGGGTCCAGCAGTCTAATGCGGAAAGTAATTGAAGGTAGAGGAGCGACCTGGCATAAAACCTGGCATATTGGTCGTCCTTTATTAGGTGATGCTTGGTTGTACGTGTACCAGAGCATCTTATCACGAATAAATTTCTCTAACACTTTACAGGGGACGACCGTAAGTGCGATAGGTCTGTAATTGTGTGGATCAGCAGGGTTACCCTTCTTAAAGATCGGTGTCATGTTTGCCGTCAACCAAGTGGAAGGCAATCTGCCAGAAGTAACTGAATGCTTAAAGATGTAAGTTAAAGGACCGCAGATTTGAGAACGGATTTCTCTGTAAAAGTGGGCAGAAAACCCGTCAGGCACAACCGTTTGGCTTGGTCTGAAGGTAGTGAGAGCTGAAAGCGTATCACTGGATTTAATTTACACCATGCTACAAGGGTCCCTGGCTAATTGATTATAAATACTCATGGTTGGAATAAAATTATTGTCGATGATACCATTTTCGGCAAAAATCTCATTTAGGACAGATGCTTTAGCAGCCGTGTCAGTAATATAACTGTCTCTCACCTTCAGGGGAGGTATAGATCTTGAAACACCGGTTTTTTGACAGAAAAAAATGAAAAAGGGATGCAGGGTTGCCTTCAGCCAATACCAAACATTCCTGTTAAGGTGTCAATGGAACGATTTGCGTTGTAGCGATGCTACAGGGTAATTTTCTTCCGAGCCAACTTCCTAAGATCAATAGGGATTTTGGTGCACTTCAGTCCCAAGTTAATTAACGAGTATGAAGAGCAACTACAGTGTCCCACAACAGACCTGAGGTTTTATTTGGACGTATCTGCAGTACAAGAGAGCAACGAAGAACTGGAATAACTCCACTCTTCTTGGCAATAGCACCTTCATCACAACGAGGCACGATGAACAGAACACATTCACTGCAAAAATGACACAATGAATACGTGCAACAATTAAACGGGCATACAATTCATCCATAGATTGCTTAGACATACCAGAAGATATCAAGGCCCACCAGCATTCTCTGCATCATGGGCATTTGCAGTTGGTACGTGCAGCATGCTCAGGGAGATATGGACCGCCAATACTACATGGAACTTGTAGGATGATGTAACTGCAGGAACTACTCTGCCGGTTAGAGAACTCCTTGGTAAGTCAGATCAGAAGGTCTGTATTTCTAGAATCTAGGGTAGGTTGGTTGTTTATGGTGTAAGAGAAGTTTCGTACTATCTTAGCTGAGGTTTGGATTCGACCCACCTCCTTTTGGACAAAGTCAGCTAAAATAAAAGGAAGTATTTTCAGATTCAAGTGAAAACGAAATTTTAATCATAAAATTATATTTTTACTTATACTAAAATATTTACCTTTAAACAATCCCTCCCTCCGGCCACACCCATTATCGAACGTTTGGATCCAAGCGAAAATGCGATGAAGCGGTTGCGAAGCACTGCGTTCAGTTGTTCAAAAGCACCTGAGGACGTAGCTTACTAGTAGCAAGAAACTTTAGGTATATTGGACAGGCATCAATCACAATTAACGAAATAAGCTAAAATAAAGGTAAGTATTTCACGAATTTTGTATTATTCATGTGTGCCATAATTAAGTCTAAATGTATCTGATTTTATTTGTTAGGTATGATGACATCCGTTCTTCAGACATATGCTCGCAAATACTTTGCCCCTATCGATCAACTGAATTTTGCCTTCAATGTTGTCCCTTATATTTTGCTGCAAGCTGATATGGGACCAGTGGCAGAAGAGCATGTGAAAGCAGCAGCTATCAGGACTGTTGAAATGGTAAAGTTTTCCCATTACAACGAAGGTGCATTACAATCATTTACATATACGACAAATTTGAAGAGCAGTTTTCACTTGTGCAGTATACTGTGGATATAGCCAGCAGTGCTGTAATGGTAAACAAAATAGTAGTCTTTGATCCAGTGCTCAAAATTTTGAGATCCAGCACCCTTCTGGTGGACTAAAGCTTTTCCTGATTTTTAGTTACCGGTACATATGTTGTGTCCGAAAATGGGTGTTGGGTGGGTGGGACATTTTAAATGAGTAGCTTAATACCGGAAGTCGGTCATTTTGTTTTTTAAAATCTGCATTTTTCCATATAAT
>JAHWFP010227169.1:0-18345 GCA_023313725.1 Lithobius niger
ATAAAGGATAATGCCTGAAAACCGCGGGCCGTTCGGAAAAATGCACAAGGGCGTGTAGCGCCCACGGGCTATTGTTTCCGAATGAAATGCGATAAACTTATCCAATGGATTAACACTAGCGGCTTTTCCCTGGTTGAATGATATCACTATTTTCAAAGGCCGACCCTTTTTGGAAACTTGGCGGCTTCTTTTATACCAGTTTTATTTACGGCTGGATATCACAACTTTCATAGGCCTGTGAACGAACCAACACACTATCTTATCTTCATCGCTGTCATTTTTGTTTTGGACAAATTTTATGTCTATAAATTTTCACAATGATAATTAATCGTTTGTAGTCATGTACATATAAAATTCAACAATAACAGTAAAATAACAATTAATATATAATCTTACCAACTTGGCCAACACACTAGCATGTGTCTAGCTTAACCAGCAAACTTGGCGCATAAAAACACCAACTTACTTCTTTAAAAAAATTACATTTTTTTTCCCTACTTGATTGTATCCTACAAAGTTGTTCCTCTGATCGTCGTAGAGAAGATTCTAAACCATTTAGCACAATCTTCATTCACGTTCGTTGTGACGGAGAGCAGCCGAAGTCCGCGCATGCGTCGAGTAAATAAGATGGTATAGCGACGATCGGTATAACAATTAGGATTCATGCCGCGCCAACGTCTCTAGCTAGTATCCTATGGAAGCTTGGTTCATATAGAAACCCGGCTTAAATAAACATAGGATTTCGTAAAAATGACTTTGTGCAAATGAAATTAGAGCTCATCGGCCAGTCTCACCGAACAATATTTTGTCTGAAGTTAGATAAAGTTGCTGAGGTCATGAGGATGATCGAGAAATAGATATTCTACAAGGATATCCATACACATAATATGCCAGCAACAGCAACTTCCAGCCAAAACTATACTGACCAATACTGCGAGCGAGCTCATTCTTGTGACGGTAGCAAAGAAAAGGGGCGAGCGGCTGGCAATGTGAAGCGTATCGTCGATGCCCTGTAACAACCAGTAAGAAACGCGAGCTCATTGTTGCCACGGTAGCAAAGAAAAAGAGCGAGCCCTGCAGCAATCAGTAACAAACGACGTATTAAGTCTTAATCTATATACACGTACTCAAACGCGATCTCCCATCGCTTACGTCAATACATGTCGGCACAACTGGAAACAAATGCCATCAAACTCTTGGTGAAACTTGGAAATTGTTACGTTGTTACGTTGTTTCATTGTTACGTTGTTTCATTGGTGTTCTGTTCAAAGTACAAGGAGCCAGAGAAATAAGTAAAGAGTGAGTTGTGCAACGACGAAGCATTGCGCCTTCTAGTTCAGGTCCTCACGACTGAAAATGGGAAATTGCGTAAAGAAAATAATGTGTTGCGAAAAGCCAACCCTGAACCACGGAAATAAAACAAATCCGAGACTGCAACGATCTATACAAACAGTCGTAGTACTGAACCACGGAAGCAACAGATGCCAAACAAAGCACAGGGAGAAACTAACAGTGGGAAGGAAAGCTACTAACTTTATCAATTCAATATTTTCGCTTTAAATATTCATGCAATTTTTTTTTCGTCTTACTATCTTCGTCAGATCATTCTCACATTTAACAGGGGGATGTATTTTGACCTGAGAAGTTCGTGTTTCGGAATGGGAGCGTTAAGCCTACTTTTAAGCCTATTTCCTTTTTTATAGCCCTATTTCAGTTTCTCTATTCAATACACAATTTTCGCTTATATTCAATCCATTAGTACTAGGACCCGTCATTTTTGACGGGTTTTCAGCTAGTTTCCCAGAAGTTGGGAGAAATCGGTAGACTTGATTTTGAGGGATACCTGTGAAATAAATGTTGAGTGTCACGAGAACACGAGAACGAAGAAATTACAACAAGAATTAAAGGAACATAAATCCCTGTTGGCTTTCCTGCATGATTCAGTTTTGCGACATTAGTTCAAATGTCGCAAATGTTGCCAACACATTCATATTCTTGATTTTTCTTGCGTGCGTGGTGATTTGGCGACATTAACTCTAACCTGTGTAAATGTTGCCACCTGCAATCTCATCGGATCGCACGATATACCGGAAGGATTTATACCCTTTTAAATGCGGAATTACATGCGATACCTGTGTTGAACACAAGAGTTACACCCAGGCATGCTTTTGTGCAAAGGTTTTAACGAGGATTACAATGGCAGAACTGACTGGTGCGAAACACATTCTGTCCATGCTTTATGTAGGGGTTAAGGACGGAAAGCCAACGGCTCAACAAGAATCAACTAAATGCAGATCCAAACCTATTTACGTTGACTTTTTGGACTTATACAGGGGTAACTTTGAAATGCATTCTTGTGTTACGCAAATTCATACAGATGACGAGCACGAAATTTATGGGTAGTGTCAGAAAATCTGACGAAACATACAAACAGACTGACAAAGTTGTATGTTTAGCTAAGTTAGGAGTGTCACAAGCAAACGACAACAAACATGTCACTACACATGCTGAGGTAATGGGTGAATAAATTGAACACATGACGCGAGTATCGTTGTTGATAATGTGTGTGTATGTATTTTCTATAGTCAGGATGCCTTGGCTAGGGGTACAACTGCAAATCATGGACTATCTAAGCGTAATAATCATTGAAAAGTGGAAGTAGCTCAGTAACAGTGCCAGTGGCGTAAGTCAGTCATTGGTGTCCCGTGGACGAACCTGTCCATTCTACACCCCCCCTCTCCATGCGTGAATTCTGAAGGAATTTTGGGGACATGCAGAAATTTACTGCTTGTAGATCAAAATAGTAATTTATCCGTTATTAGCAAATTTTATTTTTAATTTCTTTACATTTCAGGAAAAGGTAATACATTCTTTCATTATCATTTAATATAGGAAGAGGTGTCTGCCTGTATTAACGGCTAATAAAGAATTTATTACCTTTTCCTGAAATATAAAGGACACTACAAATTTACAAATAAAATGTGTTAGTAATTGGTAAATGACTATCTACCCCCAAAAAATACTTGTTAAGGATTCCCGCCAAACTTTTCGGCCGTGTGAAGTCGTGATATCAAACGCCAAGCTCTTTCGCCAAGCTAATCCCACCAAGTAATAGTTCGAAGGTCAAATGAAATATTAAAAATTGCTTGTTGTGCAATTTCCAATTATTTTATTTAACGTTTACAGTCTTAGTCGGTGGGATTAGCTTGACGAAAGCGTTTGGCGTTTGATATCACGACTTCACACGGCCGAAAAGTTTGGCGGGAATCCTTAATTACCTTTTCCTGAAATGTAAGCAACATTACAAATAAAATTTGTTAGTAATTGGTAAATGACTATTTTGCACTAGAAGCAGCAAATTTCTGCATCTCTCCCAAATTCTTTCAGAATTCTTTATTATCCTTTAATGTAGGAGGAAGATTTGGTCAGGAAAGGGGTAACGAAGAATTTATTACCTTTTTCTGACTTATGTACAAAAGATGTTTTTTGTAAACTACTTCTAGAATAAGTTATGTGATTTAAAAAAAAAGAAACACAGACGCAAACCTATGACGTTGTCTTTTGGACTTACATGTCAAACTGCCTTAGCAGGGATTGAACCTTCGACCTTTGAAACCAAAGATCAACAGCTCAGCCAAAGCTTGAATACAACCGATTTCTGAAGGACACGACTGGAAAGCAGACGAATTCCTCTCCGCATCGAGCTGAGAGATGGCAGAACGACTTTGGCTACAATTTTCATTCCTGTTCGAGAATGGTCACAAATTTTCCCTAATTATGACTTTCCGAGATTCCTGAACACAAAGACAGTTTTACAGACTTTCGCGACAAAATTGCTTGTTTCTCTGCTGCACGTCGCCTGTCGTGCTACAAGGTGGTTGTTTGACACGTCAGGGAGAATTACGAATGATCCTGACGTCACAGAACACGTCAGAGGAAAACTTCGTTTCGAAAAAGACTCTGATGACAAGCCAAGCGAAGTGACACATGTGGAAGACTGGCAAGCTGTTTTATCATTTTTGCGGAAGCACTCTCATTGTAGAGTTTCTTGAAGAAAGTGACCTGGTCGAGACATTCAAATTTAAATATTACAGTGAAAGCGTAGTATAAGCTGCAACTATGGATTGTCAAGCTGAAAACCCTAGGAACTATGCTTCGTATCTGAAAAATGTACGCAGGGATGAATTGTTCAAACCATTTCTGAGGGACATTTGAACTGACTTGGTTGAACAACAAAATTATGTGACTGAAACAGCAAAATTGACAGTTGAACCTTAAAGCAGTTTACTCATTTCGTTACGGCGGACCAAATTCTTGTGGCAAGCAACACTATAGTGTCCGCGGCCTATCTCGAGTTCTCCGCAGACGAACACAGATAATCGATTGTACGTTTTTGGTAGCAGAGTGCCTTGTTGATAGCCAAGATGGTCACAAAAACAATGGCGGCCATCGATTAAAGCCACCCCATCCAGGAAGACGTAGCCGCTCACAAAATACTTGCAGGACTCAAGATACACCGCACACACAGAAGGCAAGCGTTACGCACGAGCTTGGAAGGCAAACGGGAAGAAACGCGTGTTGGTACTATCGCGTCTTACGATGTGATTGTCGGCCGTCAATCACTTTCGGCTGGATTCAGGAACGCTCCCTGGATTCCGTTGAAGCATCGCACATTGCGTGAGTATTCTCATCAAGCCTTGGTCTTAATCCTGGCATTGAGTTTTATAAACTTATTCTTATCGCGTCTTAGGATGTTATTCTTGGCCATCAATCACTTTCGTAAGACGCGATAGTACTACGGTGGCTCGTTGCGACACAAAACAACTTTTTTCCACACACACAAAACTTTCATGAAACCGGTATTCCAGCATTCCAACACCGGTAAGATACATTACAACCTAAGGCGACGCATGGTAAACTGCGCCTTTGCGGCCATCTTATTTCGGTTTCATAAAAGTTTATGTGTGTAGAAAACATTGTGTAAAAAACAATTGTGTGTCCCAATGAGCCACCGTACGTTGCGATGACGCAGCTTAAAAATGACCGGCAAACAACATTAAGGAGAGAGAGGGAGAGCTAATTTCGTGAAGATAAATTGTGTTAACATTTGCCACATGCGGTTTATAAGAAATACCACGAATTGTTTTATCAACTTTTGCGAAAGCGCAATGTTTATTTGCCAGCATCTTTTAACGCTACTGTGGGCCGGCTTAAGCCACGGTTACCAGCGCTTTGTTGTTTGTGCTTCTGCGGCCCTTAGTCAAGCAGTGAGTGAGCGCTATTTGCGCTAGTAATTCTTCCGTGACATTACGTTGAGACGTTTAAGAGTACTACCCCCCTGGTTGAACCCGTACGATTTTCAAATGTTGAGTAACTCAGCCGGTTACTCAATGGCGCTTAGATTCGCCGCAGCTTATTGTTAAAGGCTGTATCGTATGGCCAAGTTAAGATGTTATGTCCATCCGCTGAGAAAAACCGTAGTGACATAACGCACAACGATATTGTAAAATTTAAGTGGCACAGCTACGGAAGTGTGAAAGTAAGGATGAAACTGCATTTGTCAGATGTGGACTGGGAGAACGGACAAAGTGACACTCCTGCTTTGCAGTGAAGTCTTACAGTCGACACTGCCTGGCTCAAAACTTACTTCCAGTTAACACAAATACTTAATGTATAGCCATAACTCATTAATGTTACTTTAAACGAGACCACTTTTTACACTTGCAGGTGCAAACCTACTTCCCTTGCCTTTTGGACTTAAACGTCAGAGTGCCTGCTGAACTCTCAACCTTTGAATCCAAAAGCCGAGGCTCTACCGCTAAGCCATCCTAAGTTCGTGTCAGAGCGTTCACAAAAGGGATGAAAAGTAAAAACAGCGAGGCCAACTACAACTACAAGTGATCCGCCATTTTGGAAATTCCAAAATGGCGGACCACCCTACTCTACTCTTGTAGTTTGTAGTTGGGCTGGTCCCACGCTTTTTTTTTTTTTTTTTTACTTTTGATCAATTTTGTGAACAAGCGCCAATTTATGTGTCGAAAATTATAAATAGGGTGTACGAAATATGCATTTTGTGAGTTTGGCCTAGTCAGAAGGCTCAAGTTTTACCTCAGTCACTTCAGAAACAAAGTCTCTTGTTCGATGATGTTGATATTTTAGACTTGACTTTTTAGTCTCTGAAAAAAGAAGCCAACTCATTTCATTGCATCGCTTCGACAAACAGGGTACTCCCTGTTTTTTTTATTTATATTCGTTTTATGCTGCTGGGCTTGTTTAGTATCACATTTTAAATTCAACTGAAGATTTGCGGAAGTCCAAATCTCTTAAACGTTTTTGTTTTTGTCGAATACCACGTCACATATATGGTATATTTCAGCTCGAGGGGGAAGCAATTCTGGCTACGGTTCGAATCCAGAATATTTGTTTTGTGTCAACAGATCCAATGACCATCCACTTTGATTACAGAGGGTGCTATATAATGGTACCAAAAATACCGTTCACGATTTGTTTCATCCTATCACGTGATGGTTTTTCAGTCTCTCAAACCCATGAATCATCAGCGTTTTCTTGATGGACGCCTGTCCTCCTCCCCCGCAAGGTGTCTCCACCCTCTATTGTCCATGGGGGTGGGTAAAGAGTGTATGTGTATGTGTGTGTGCGAGTTTGGTCGGGGTGGGGGAGTTAGTTCTGCTTTTCATTAAACATGGTCTCGAATAATAGTTGACGGACGCCCTGCATATCTATTTGTCGGCTTCGCTACTTGTTATTAATGGTCGAACCCCGTTTTCAAATTGACTTGACGGAATTCTCACATTTTTATATTTATAAAATAAAAGTTCCTACGTTTCTGTTGACGCATACAAACTTTATCGAAATAATTCAGGAATGTTCGTTTCTCACTTTTCGTCCTAAGAGTTTTAAAACAAGTTTTTTTTTTAAAGTGCGGTTTACATTTAGATAAAAACACATGGAGCGCTACTCATTAGACGAAGAGAAAAAGGTACCTAATAATATTTCGAAGATTAAATAGTTGTCTTCATTTTCATTGCTACTGTGCAGAGAATAAACATGCTGTTTCTCTTTCACTGCTACCGTGCAAAGAATGAGTATGATGGCCCCTTTACATTGCTATCGTGCGAAGAATAAGCGTGATGGCCATTTTTAATTGCTACCGTGAAAAAATGAACACGCTGGCCCTTTTTGATTGCTACCGTGAAATGAATGAACACGCTGACCCTTCTGTGTAGCAATGAAAGCGAACCAGCATGTTTATTCTTTGCACAGTAGCAGTGAAAAAGGGCGGTTCATTATGTGCATACTACTAGCAATGAAAAGGAACCAGCATGTTCATCCTTTTCATGGTAGTGGTGAAAAGGGGCGAGCTGGCGGAAGTGTGGAGTGTGTTGTCGATTACTTAGTAACAATGAAACAAACGAAATTGTGCGACATCTACCTTCAATGTCGTCTCGTTTTCTGTAGCACACTCCTCCGCCAAATAACTGGATTGCCGTATACACACGCAGGACAGAATATAGGCCATGGAGATACAGATACAGAACAGGGCCTCACTCTGCATCAGTCTTTCTTGCTTGTCCATCAGTGAACAGCTCCAATTTAAACGCACTTCTCTTAACCGCAACAGCAACAAACACCAATGCGACACCAAACAAAATGGTGACAAGAAGGCTTCACACGCCGGTCAAAATAATAAACAATTTAAATCACAGTTGTGTGGAAGGCTACCAACGAGCTGTGCGACGCTATCACCGGGCCAGAGTCGTGTGGGCAGACAAACTTCTTGGAGCGTGCTGGCCCCGCTAACCCTAACATTGTATCCTAATAAACGCCTGAAGATCATGTGTATGAAAACATTCTACGAAAACCTCTCGGTACTCATACCAACTGACTCAGAACTAAGGGCATTCCAAAACGGAACAACAAACGCACCGCGAAGAACTACTTCCTACAGTCTCTATGGGACCTCTGAACTGCCAGCTTCCAAGGATGATTCCTGATGTGATGGTTCCGCGGTGCAGAGTCAAAAAAAGGCAGGTCCACATATATAAGTTCCCAGTAGGATCTTATGTGTCCAGGGAAGACCAAACCTGTGTCTACGTAATTCAAGCAATACAAGACCAGCTTTAGAAAGGCGCTCAATACGGTTGAGCTCATAGAAGTGAACCTCCTACCTCCTACAGTGAACCTCCTATGGACAGATTCAGTCAAATCAATATCCCTCGCACGATGTGGCGACCAAACAGGGATGGCATACTCAAGCAGAGGAAGAACAAAAACTTTGAAGAACCCAAATTTTTGCCCTGAAGCATCTATTTAACACCACTAGATGGCGGAAACTTTAAATCCCGCGAGTACCAAACTCCGTTTTGCGATTTTCTAAAACGAACGGTCATTTTCTATAAGTTTGTACTAAATCACCCAGTTAAGAACGTAACATTTGCATTTATCAAAGCTGACTCGCGAATGCAAGCTTGTGCTTTAGCCGGCCTATTTGGAGCGACGTTTGCGAAAAGAGGTATAGGAAAACAAAAACGACATTTTGTGCGACATATTTAATGAGTCGTTTAAAACATAAATGTGAAAGAAGCTATTTACGGATAATGTTATACAGTTTAGAAAATTTCAAATGACTTTTCGTCCACTCACCCAAGTTTTGATTAGGTTCCAACAAAGCATTAACTCGGCTAAGTGAAAAGAACTGCTGGAAATACCAAGTTAACGTTTAAGCATTTATTCTCATCGCGTAGCTCCAAAAATGGCTAACAACAAAACATACATCATCATTAAAAACAGTCTGAAGTTAGACGGAAAGGTTGGAATGGGGGGGGGGGGGGGGACGAGAACAAAACAAGTGCATTTTATATACACAGAACTCCTATTTGTGTCAATTTGGAGGCCGTAATGTCTGGGCCAGTACGATTAGGCTACTAACGACGTTATTTACCAGTCAGTAAATCGCCTATTAACGACGGAGTGCGCATGCGCAAAGCTTGATGGTTGAGGGGGCGCCCCTTACGGGCAAAACCGTTGTTGTGTTGAAATCGCGAAGCAGGAATTGGCCGTCACAAACAACCCAATTGCCCAGTGTTCCACACGAAAGAATTAGGCGGTAGACTGCTGTAACAATTTTTTTCTTTATAATTCTTAAAAAGGACATACCTTCTTAGGATATTCCAGCATCCTGCGCGAATTAGCATTTGCAACATTTTCAGAGGTTAGAGTGAATGTATAGCAAAACCGTTTCTAACGAAGGAAAAAAATAGAAAAACGAATGCCTTTGCAACATTTAAAGTGGACGGAAAGCCAAATGGGCTCGAGTTGGGTTAAATAAATAAATACGGATACAAACCTATTTACGTTGTATTTTGGACTTAAATGTCAGAAAGCCTGAGCGGGGAATTGAACCGGCATCACCTTTGAAACCAAATACGTAGGTCCTACCGCTGAGACGTACTGACGCGACAAATACAGCGTCAGTACGGCTCAGCCGTTGCGCATTTAGTTTCAAAGGTCGTGTGTTCGATTCCCTACTCAGGCAGTCTGACATTTAAGTCCAAAAGGCAACGTAAATAGGTTTGCATCCGCATTTATTTTGCAACACATATACACGCATCTGGAGAATGTTGCAAAACTGGGCCATACAGGAAAGCCAACCTGGAGGAATGTACCTTTAATAGCTCGGATGTGGAAAAGTTGCCTTTCAGCATCACTATGACACATAAAAAATGTGATCACTCTGGTAATGATGTCTAAAGTTGCCACAAGGCCCTAAAAGTTTAACACTGCGTGTCAGTGGGTGGAATGGCGAAAAAGTTGCAAATACGATTGACGATTTGACTAGTTTAAAATTTATTTTTAACATTATCTGTTTTGACTCTTAACAGTGTTAAGTACGCCATAATTTCAAGAAATTTTATTTTTGTTCATAACTGTGGGTATTATTTTGAGTGGATTGATTATTTGGGTTATAATTATGCAACGACCCGCATTTACAAGCTAGAAACCAAATGAAATTCCAACATGGCGCCGGTTTTAACTCTGCCGGGTCGCAACGAAAGCAGTCAATAAATAAGTTCAGAAACGACTGGGAATATTGTTTTGTCAAGAGGAATTCTTTATCTTATTGTCACGGATGATACGACTGCGAGCATTGACTCAAACGATATCGGATTTTGGAAGTTCAGACAGCGTTGGTACCATGGCAACGACACCCTTGCCATCGAGATTATACTCTAATTGCTAAAATGCAAAGGGGGGCGAATCGTTGCGTAAATTCGTCATTATTTTCTCGTTAGGGGCAAGAAAATCTAAAAGCGAATTTATATAACACTGGAGGGCGCCACCTTCGTTTTCTCATGTCGTGCATCTGTCTGTTTATTCAGACTGACTTCTCGTCTGGCTGGAAGGGGTGGTGGGGGTGAAGTTTAATGGCGCGTTGACTGGTATGATGCTATATACCTGCAAGTCCAACAACGACCTGGAAATTTCAAACTTCAAACTTCAAAATTCCGATTACAAATTTCGTGTTTAAAACTGGTGGCTCCCCCAGAAGCGATGTGTGGACTAAATTTTCTAACGTGCTAATGCAGAAGGGTTTTAAAGACCTACGTCGCCCAAGCAGTCTATCCAATCATGGTACAAGCTAACATCGAAAACTGGCCAAAACAGCGTTTCAGGCTATCTCCGCCCATATACTGTTTACATTATTGAGCAGGGGAAAAAATCCTTGCAATTATGGTAAACTTTTGATCGTCTCTGTGAGCATCAAACAAGATAATGTGAAAATTAAATCTTAACCCAGTTAAATGACATATTTGCCTTTTTTTCCCTCCCGCCCTTTACACACAATGTTAAAGTTTAACGCGAAAACTTGACACGAATGACCAGATGACCCGGTTGAACTCTGGTGCCCTGTTTACTGTACTATACATTAGAAAGTTCACTAAAACACCGCATCTTACCTCTTCCAAGTCTACGCGGTGCCCTGGCGGCAGTTGCGGCTACTACTACCTCTCAAATTGATTTGCCGCCATGTTGCTTCGCACGCAAAGCATTAGCAAAGGCGTTAGTAGCCGTTAACTACCACCAGGGCCCCGCGTACGCTTAGACGAGGTAAGATGCCGTATCTAGTTAGCTTTCTAAAGTATGGTTGTGCGATAAAAACGAACTGCATTATAAATCCCGTTCGTATTTAACAACTTTGGCACCGACCCACCAATAAGAATTAAAAATAACTAAATCCCAACATGCACCGCTAACCATATTGTTCACTCCATTGGTGTCGATCCACGCTTCATATAAGTTGCTTGATTCCAAGAGCATCCAAAAGGCTCCAAAAGATACCAAAAGGCTGCCAAGGTTAATCCTATTAGCCAAGTTAATCGCACAGTATAATACTTTGGAGGTTAATGAAAACTCGAAGATTGCTATCGCGAGTAGCAGTGTTCTAGTTTTCATTTAAAGGGGTATACCTCCCAGCGCCATTTTCTCGATCCTCTACATCAAGTACGGCCCCAAAGGTCTATTTACTTACCGTTAGTCTTTCCCTTGCTATAAAACCGTTTTAAAATGTGGCGTCTAGGAGATTTTCTGTTGAATAATAGTTAACTTTATTTACTGCATCCCGCAGTATATCAGGCATTGCGCGCTTACAATAATCATGACGTTACATCTCTGTGTGTACATGTACTAATTTTCTAATAATTACCATGAGATCAAAAATCTAAAAGACTAATACGGTAAAAATTAAAACTAATTACTCCAATAGATCACCGAAGCAAAATTATAAGACACTAGCCTAGAAAATTATAAATTGTGATGTTAAAATACGAGAATCATTCCGGTTTGTGACGACACAATCTTTAACTTGATGCTGTTAGTGTACTATTCCCAAAGCCAACCGAGACAGCAGTTACGTTTCTCGCTGCGAGGAACGCAGCTACCACCCCAGCCAACCTTAGCTCTCGTAAATACGCGGATGGCGATCTCGCGTGGCTGTGATGAGGCAGGCGGAATGTTATAAGGCAGGCCGGGTGTCCCTTTAAATTTCTTACTATTAGTCTGTGGATTGACTTAGCTAATAGGGTTAACCGTGGCAGCTTTCCCCTGGTTGAATTATATCACCACCTTCAAATGCCAATCCCTTTTTGGAAACTTGGCGGATTTTTGCACCAGTTTTGGTTTTGGGTGGATTAATAAACAAGATTTCCCATTTTTGCCTAAATATTTGCCTAAAATTTGCCCGTTAAAAATATACGTACTTCAAAAGTCGTTTGACGATGTTCCCTGTCAAAGCCGTGTTGCCAAAAAGCGGAAGGGATAATTTTGCTAGGTAGTTCCAATCAAAAATACGAAGTACGACTGAAGCCATTACATGTACACATTTTGTTCAAGTTTTCCCCCATATATCGATAAACCGAAACGAACCGATACTTAGAAGGGACACCTAAACGTTACTGCCAAAACTATAGCGAAATTAAACAGAGATACGAGACAAACAAAAACATTAAAAAAACGAAATGTCTTATATGACACAGACATTTTTTAAATGGTTTTGTCTCGCTTCTCTATTTAATTTCGCTATAGTTTTGACAGTAACATTTAGTTGTCCAGCCTAAGTTCCGGTTCGTTTCGGTTTATCGCATGGGAAAATACTGAGTGCCGATTAGCATTTTCTAAGAAGGGTACCAGGTTGAAGTGGGAGGGGGGGATGAAGTTTTATAGCGCGAAACAACGGTGAAGGGCTAAGTGTTGTTGGGGGGGGGGGTTGAGGTTTAATGGCGCGTCGACAGCTTGGTCATTAGCACCAACCTCAGTCACAGTGCAGTGGTCCGGGGTGCCGCTGCACCATACACCAACTACTAAATAGTTTTTTTGGCAATACTGCCTCCCAACAACGACCTTATGCTCTGTGATAACTAAACTGAAAACTCGCATGGCTGCTGAACACGTTGTCAATTGCAATTATTTGTAGCGGTTTTGTTTAGCAATGAGAGGCATTTACTAGTAAGTTTTCAATTTGTCATTATTTCCTTTGTTTTTTTAATTTCCTATTACTTAGGACTGATGTAAAGGAAGAGGGGTATTGTGATGGCCAAAACAATAACAATGAAGGATCTTTGCGATGATAATGGTGCGATGATGATGACGGTGGTGGTGATGACGATCATGGCGACCAATGGGAAAGTGTGTATACGCTTGCGCATTCGGTCGTTCGGCCCCGGCGTTTGAATATGGAAAAGAGCAGCATCCGGTTCGGAAGCGGCGTGATATGGCGCGGAAGAATCTGGTTAGAAGGAGGGTGATTTGGTTTGGGAAAGATGGCGGAAAATCCCGTTTGTTTTGGATTCGAGTTTTTCCGTAAAAATGTCGGTCTGTCTTGTGCACTTGAGTTGCGCGGGTATGGTTCGCATTTTAAACGGGACGATTTTCCAGGATTTTTCGGGGAAACGGCGTGATTCATATAGATTAATAGTTTTCTGTTTCTGTATAATATTTAGATCAACGTCAGCGGGGCGAAATGGGAGACGAAATTATTCAAATTTGGTTAAGGTTCTGGGTAGTTTTCTGTGAGTGGACCAGATGAATACGTTGGTATTTCCCTCTTTTTTACTATCACTTCTAAGTTTGAACTGTAGTTTTTGTTTTACGGAGACTCAGTTGCATTACGCAGTGCCACGCATGCCTCACTTAACTCCTTTAAATTATTAAAAAAAAAAAACGGCTTATTTCAAGAACATACAATACTAAATGTTAAAAATCTTAAGAATTACGTAATGCTCTTAAATAACTATTTTAAGTCTGAAAACAAGATAAAAGGGGAAAAAAAATATCTATGAAGTAAAAATCTGCGATTTGAAATACCTTTAGTGAAAAATTGTTACGGAATGAGGAATACGCAGTATTATATTCCATGGACCTTTAATCAACTACCCATCTTATGTCTCTAAGAGGATTTAAACAGACTAAAAAAAAAGTAAAAACTGGTTATTAACAAAATAATAATACATTTTTTATTTTTTATTTTTAAAACTGACTATTGTGTGCGCGGTGTATCTAGAGTCATGCAAGTATTTTGTGAGCGGCTACGTCTTCCTGAATGGGGTGGCTTTAATCGATGGCCGCCATTGTTTTTGTAACCATCTTGGATATCAACAAGGCACTCTGCTACTGAAAACGTACAACCGATTATCTGTGCTCGTTCTGCGGAGAACTCAAGATAAGCTGCGGACACTATAATAAAGATAACATAGGTATTGGAAAAATACTGTGCTTCAGGTAATCAGTACGTTGATAGTATTCTTTTTATTTTTATTATTGGATAAATGTATACTGATAATCATATTCACATGTAATACAATGTATGTAAATATAATGCAACCCAAACAAGTCCTATAGATTTCGGGATGCAATGTGGATACATAGACTGTCTGTATATATATAATCGTCGTCTGGACCTCTTTTTTTTTTCGTATTTCTTGGTTGGGGTTTGGGGGAAAGGGGTCCATATAGCTTTTTAGCTGGCATCGACTTTTTCTATTCTACTCTGCGATTGAATTAACGATATATATAACTAATTTGAAGATATCTCTAAATGGCACGCATTATTGATATCTGCAACTGAATTAAAAGTTATCTATAACTGAATTACTTATATCTACAATTCACTTTTGAGTATCTCAAATTCAATTATCGATATCTTTAAATACGGCGAATTGCAGATATCGCTAATTAATTTGAAGATATCTGTAAATCAATTACGGAAAATTGCAATTCGTTTACAGATGGTGGTCATCGTGGCTGAGGTTTGAGATAGCTCAGCCTGGTTGCTGGAGGTTTGCGGGCCTTGGCAAAGTCCCCGCCAGGACTGCCGGCCAGGGTAGCGTGAGAGGCTACCATGCTCCTTCAGCGGCTATGGGAACTATTCTGGCCAATTCTGGACAATCTTTCGGTCCCTACGATGATCGGAGGTTTTCCGGATCGAATCCCCAGGTTGGCTCCTCCCTTTACCAGATATTTCTTCTTCTCTAAAAGTCCGGTAATGTTCAAAATTGAGCCGGTTCAGCCATACAAGCATTAAGTTGCTTCAGCTGACTTAAGGCTCAAAAAAATTAACTTAAAAAATAAAAGAAAAAGGATATCTCTGAGCCATTAAAACGTATATGCAACAGCAGAATAAAAGTAGGAGCGCGTTGCCGTATGGTGCTAAATTAATTCTTCAATTTTCTCATTTTTATCACACATAATATTAGAAAACGTTCGCGTGTTGTTTGTTTCGCGTCACCCCAATTTTTTTTATTTTACTACCTCTCCGTATCATTTTTAGAAAGTTTTCTGCTCGCAATGGGGATCCGTGCAGCTCCAATCTCTCTCGTATATATATATTTTTTTATTATTTCATTCAGTAGAAAGCTTTGTCGATTCGAAAGGGTTTTTATGATATCCCCCACCCCCCCCTTCCCCGCCCCCCCCCCCCCCCCCTCCCCGGTCGCCCCATTGGCCCAACCCCTAACAGTAACAGCTCAACTTCAGCTTATGAAATTGTAATTTGAACGTGCGGTTTGATTGCACGTTCGCAGATAAAGATTTATATCACTAGGAGAGATCTTTCAGTATACTATAAACCAGCGTGTGCAACTGATGCTTGTAATCTGTGAAATGCAGTGTTTATTGCCTCTGGTATGGGAGCTGGCGGCAGATATACTACAGCTAGACGAACGGCGCTGTTGTCGTATGGATAGATATATCACCATGGCGACGAGCTGGCTGGTTTTACTAGTTTTGCAATGGAATGCAGACTAGACGAATGAACTTACTGAGTACAACTCATGAAATGTGCATCTGTATGAGAGAGAATACGCACTATCCAGTATTATTTTTAGCCTATCAAACAAACGATCTCCATGGCATTGTGTTGTTCGATGACCAGTTTTGAGCAAACGGAGCAATAATGACTTCTTTGCGCTATCGAGAAAAAGTCTTATAGTAAACAAAAACGAGCTCTCCTGATGTCAGTGAAGTTTGAGCTCAGTCTCCCAGGTTACAGTGCAAATTTTGAAGCTTAATATCTCCGAACACAGTTAAAATGGTTTTAAACCAAATTTGGCACGTAATAGTGACTAGCTGAAGCCCGTGATGGTGTTTGGTGCACCTTTTGCAACGTTGGGACGGTTTGTTCGCTTATGCGTTGTGTATCCCGTCTACGTATTTGCGGAAAATTGGAAAGCCACCTTTATGCATTTACGTTTCGTCGGAATGGCATGACCCGGATTCGAACTGGCAACCCAGCTCGTCCCCCAGCTCACGTCCATAGCGTTTTAACCACTATCGCCACATTCTCCACTGGCATAAAGATAACTAACTGAACCCGTTATTAAGGTCACAACCGTGACCAGGACTCCATTCAACCGAATGCAGGGGTGGTGACGTTGAGTACCAGCTTTTTTCACATATTTCACATTTCCACTTTTAATTTTTTTCACATTTTTCGCACACACACTTTTCATTTTTTCACATTTTTCGCATACCTGTTTTTCATTTTTTCACATTTTTCACGTACCTATACTTTTATTTTCGTATCACTACTTCTTCGTTTTCATTTATCACCAGTTTCACATTTCTTAACATTTTTTCTTTTCCAGTAACCATTGTAATTTCTCTGTAATTTCACTCAAAGAGAACGAACGCGGCTTCGCCCAATAAACCAACCAATTTTCTCTTGTGTGTTCTAACCACAGGCATGCCTACGTAATTCCGGGCCCAAAATTAGGGCAGAAAATTTGATTGGTTTTTACTTCGTTTGTGCGTTTTGCCTTTTTTTCACACCAACACTCGTATTTTTCACATTTTTTCACACTTTTCACATATTATCTTACCACAGGCAAAGTTTCACATTTTTCACATTTTTTTCACACCGGCAGCATCCCTGCGAATGTTCTCGGCCATAGGCAATACAGAGGGAATGCAAATCATACACTCATGAGGCTTTAATAACGGTTGTGACCTTAAAAACGGGTGCATAAGTGCATAAACCTTAAGTGCATAAAGGTGGCTTACGAAACTACGTTATTTCTGGTGTAAAATTTTCGGTAATGGCTTATTTCCAATTTTCTTTAATATTATTTACAGCAATTTATGTCAATTTATGCATGTATTTGTGCACCCTGGCTAAGAAACGGTGATTTTCGTTTGCTTCGCACACTCAATCAGCGTCTCCCCTGACCCGGACTCTAATGCACTGACATATGACTATAATTTCCGAAATACGCCTTTGTTTATTTCGAAACCTTTAGCACACCGGCTTGTCATTTTTTTCTAAACCATGCGCCACGGCTGTTTGCTGTGACGCGCATATCACGTTACTCGACTCGTCCACTCAGACGCCCAAAGATCCACTATTCTCGTTCGTCATTGGCTAAGTCATGATGACATCACGCCAAACAGCCGTGGCTCGTGGTATAGGAGAGGCAGAAAGTAAATAGCGTTTTCACTAGTTAACCGAGTTTCACTAATCCTTTTACTTTATTCGGAAATCTGGACCTCAGCTGGAATCGCGAAAATACTGTTTGTCTCCTTCGCGGGGTTCAGACACTTCTGTACACCGCTATCGACAGCACAATATTGTTCTATGGAGCTGGTTTTCGCCAGTTTTATAGACTTGGCTGTACGGACTGTGCTTTTCTAAATAATGAGCCAAAGTGATCAAGTAGTTGCGGGGCTCAAAATGACCAGGTTTATTGCTAAATATTGTTTTGAACATTGTTATTTACGCAACAATACAAATTAGCAAACTCTACCCAAAAGCGTATAGGCTGAAGATTAAATTAGATGCGATTACTTAGGAACCTACTCCCTATAGCTGGCGCGGTAACTCCAACGGATTTGATGCGCCACACTATAAGAAAACTTCCACTACACGGAGTTAAAAAGGGAACAATAAAAAAAAAGTTACTAAGACTAAATCTGCGAATACTACAAGCAAATGTAGAAATACCGTTCAATTAATCCATAAATCTCCCTGAGTGGCCGCAAAACTCTACTAAAATTAAATTTATTACTGGGCTGAATCGTTCAAGATACATTTGTTTAAGTGGATATCAGATCAAAACACTATGAGCTTAGCAATGCTATTTAGCATTATGAGTTAACACCGACACCTTTTCTTATTTGACAAGATGAAATTTCCCCTCCTGTCAGCAGGAAAAAAAACCCAAATTCATGGAAACAGGACACAATATTTAACTTTCGAAGGAATATTTCTTTTCTTGGTCACAACAAACAATGCTAACATACCAATTCTGAAATGACTACATCACTTTGGTGTTCAAC
>JAHWFP010227171.1:0-17809 GCA_023313725.1 Lithobius niger
TTTTTTTTATTAGCTGCCAAAGGACTACCAACAGATTTGTGTACTAATTAGTACACGAATGTGTTAGTAGTTCTTTGGCTGGTTGTAAAACAAAAACTAATCCACCCAGCTTAGTAAAAAAATTCAGGAGGATGTTAAATGGCGTTGTGAAGGAGGGTTTTAATTTTATGTGCCTAGGGCAAACAGAGCCTTAGGGGGAAAAAAAAAGTCAAATTCAGCAGTAAAATCAGAAAACTAGGAAAATAATTTCTGGTAACGGACGAGTTACCTACAACGATTCGAACCCCATATCGAAATTAATCCCACGCGGTATCGGTATCAGCATGCATTCAACTACAAGCTAAAATAACTGTTAGACGCAGGTGGCCAGCAGCCCAAAGTTTTTAGTCGCCACAATGCAATTTTAGTCGGCACATAAAAAAAAAAACAGCCACCACTCCCTAAACCACAAAAAAAAAACAAAAAAACTTTCACGTCTTTTAGGACCACATTCTGTATTTAAAATCTAGCCTACCAGAGCTGGCAGGTGTGGTCGTGGTGCCCGTTTTATGTTCTGGCAAAAGAAAACGTAAACATTTGTTCAGGGATGCTGCTGGGGTACCTACTTTTTCACATTTTTTTCACAAACCTACTTTTTATTTTTTTTTCAAATTTTTCGCATGTCAACTTATCATTTTTTTCCAATTTTCGCGTGACAACTTTTCATTTTCTTCACATATATCGCAGACCCATTTTTCATTTTTTACAGTTTTTGCACACTTATTTTTAATTTTTTGCAACACTATTTCTTCCTTTTTGACATGTATGATACTTCAAGTAATACTTCAATCGAAACTTTTCTTTGCTAGTAATCCTTGTAATTTTTTCTACGATTTTAGTGCTGCTTCTGAATGCCTTTAAAACTTGTAATCTAGACACACGCTAGTGTGTCGCGCCAACTTAGGCAGCAATCATCACAACAAACATCACATCAATTCAATTGTCGAGGCATTGTAGCGCGGCGCCAAAGCGTCAGTGTCTTATATCTTGAAGCATAGTTGGGCACATTTCAGGTACTTGGGGAAAAATAATAATGCGGTACAAAAGCTTAAATTGTGTTGAAATCAAGAGCAATGACCCACCTGACAAAAATTAACTCGTGTAAGAATGCCAGCTAAGCTGCTTTCAATGCAAAATCTGACCCTCAATAACGTTGAAAATGTGTTGCTACTAGCTAGCTAGCTAGTCCGCTCATCCCCATGTTAAATCCCATAGGGTGATTATTCATCGATTCCGAGATTACTGGAAGACTTCCAGCTATGAAATTGGACGAATGGGTGCAGTACAATACGAACTGCCTTTCATGGTTTGGAGCCTGGAGGCGTAACGGAGATGGCGTGAGAGGGCGCGTAAGTACGAAAATATTGTTGTAACCATTGTTAGTGTTGTCGGCATCGTTTTTCATTGGACGGCCAAAGTTCGGACAATGAGAACTTGTATACAGAAGTGCGTGCCTAGACACACACTAGTGTATCACAACAAATCTAAACAACTTTGCTAAGAAATTGTATTCACGTCCAATTCACGAAAAATAAACCAACTGTAAAAACAAAGCAAAATAAACAAAGCCAAAAAGTGGTAAAGAGACCACTAAGTTGAGAGTGATTCGGCCCTTCAAAGGAGTGATATCAACACACCAAAACTAACTAAATATTGTAATACAAATTACAACAAAATTAAAACCAAACCAAAAACCTATAAAGAGGTAACCAAGTTGAGAATGGTTCGGCCTATAGGCAAAAGGTAGTAGCAAAGTGTTGAAAACACTTGTTTTCTTGTTCACGTGGCATTTTATTATAAATCTGCACGGTAGTGGAGTTGAGTAAATACACAATTTAAAAAAAAGGAGTGATATCATATCAAAAACCAAAACTGGTAAAAGGGGCCGCCAAGTTCCGAATGGTTCGGCCTTTCAAAGGAGTGATATCAACACACCAAAACATTCGCCAACTCATTCGCACCGAATAATACTTTGGACGTTAAATGAAAACTTGAACATTGCTACCGAAAGTTAGCAATGTTCTAGTTGTCATTTAACTTTCGAACTATTAACCAGTGCGATTAACTTGGCGAATGTTTTGATGTGTTGATATCACTCCTTTGAAGGGCCGAACCATTCGGAACTTGGCGGCCCCTTTTACCAGTTTTGGTTTTTGATATGATAAATTAATAACAATTAAACACGTATAAAGAACAAAGTGCAACAGTAATTTTAAACATTGGTACAACATTGTTGCCATTTCACGCTATTTCCAAAATTTGCTATTCTCGCTAAAAAAAACAGCTTCTAGCAGTGATCAAAGGACGGCAGAATAAATAGCTACTCGCAGCGAGAATTCAAAATCCAACATGGCGTCCATTTCGGGGTTGTCGAATCGAAGACAAATCATCGAATACCGGCATTCAGAAATCTGTCCGTCTTGTACAGCAGTAAAAAAATTTTTTCTAGTTGTCATAAATCGACGCTGTCATGTTGCAGGCGTCGTACGTCGTGCCGCGAGGCACGAGGAGGAGATTTGCGTCCGTGTTGTTGCCATGGTTACTACGTACTGGACAACTGGAAAGCCACATTCTTCTGTAAAGGCGAGAAGCAGCCAGCATATTAAGTGAAAGCTAGTAAGCGAGAAATTTTACGTTGTGTAAACGAGCCCTAAGGGTGCGTTTACGCAACGACTCGCCTTTGCGTTCTCGCAGCAAGAATTTAATCGCGATGGCAAAGGTGTCGTTGCCATGGTATAACAACGCTAACTGGAATAGCAAAATCCGACACCATTTGAGAAAATGCTTGCAGTCTTATGGTCCGTCACAATAAGATAAAGAATTTCTCCTGACGAAACGATTTTTCAGTCGCTTCTGAACGCACATATTGAGTGTTTTCGTTGCGACCCGGCAGAACTAAAACCGCCGCCATGTTGGAACTTCAGATGATTTACAGCCGCGAGAATAAGAGAATGCGAAGGCGAGACTTAGCGTAAATGCGTCCTAAGGCTGCCTACCCGACTTGCCAAAATTGTTTATTTAAATCAACACTGTGTCGCAATCGCGTATTGTAGCAACGATTATAGAGCTCGGCGTTGACTCAACGGGATATAAAACTGCGTGGTGATATCGTTACTTCATGAAATTATACGAGTAAAAAAAAATATATAAAACTACTATTTTCGCATTGACACGTTCAAACAGACTGCATTCTACACGCGGCATATAACGAATCAGCGGTAATCATTAGGCCAATAACTTAGATGATTCACCTTAACACTCCACGACACCTCACTACGTTACGTTCCTTGTTGATGATGATGCCAGATGATTCACCCGATTTGACATCAACGAAATCCGGATGACAGCTTGGCCTCCTTTGACTAAACAAACCCTCCAAGGCAAGCTAAACTGTGCTTACTAGTTGTATAGTTCGTAGTGCCAAGCGTTTTTCGCCCCGTATAAAATTATCGGAATATATAGTTATGTTCGTAAAGTGTAGTTAACCCAGAAGACATTAACACAGATGCTATGTGTATGGCTGCCCAGTTGCTGCAATTATCACCAGGCAACGAAAATAATGGAAGGGGATATCCAAAAGAAAGTGAGGATCGTAAGGGTGATTTCCCGTTTCGCAGGAAATAAAACGGGTTAAGATTTGTCTGCGAAATGGGAATTCCCGTCTCGCCGAACCCCGTTCGCAGAATCAAAATTTTCCTTAAAAAAAATTTAACATTGGAGAAGTTAAAAATGCATTCCTAATTGGAAGGAATTTGTGGTTAGTTGCGGTTTCTGGTGTTATTCGTTTAGCCGCAGCGAGCGCATCAGTGCGAGCAAGGCATGTACATAATTGAAAAAAAATTATTCTGTGAATGCCAGTTTCACGGAAAAATCTTAATTCGTTTTATTTTCTGTGAAACGGGACATGACCAATTATACCGAATTATTTACAAGAGGTTACGGTCTAGGGCAAAATGGATCCGTCATTATCATTTTTAACATAACAGTAAGAGCTGTATGCCGCTTGTATGCCGGAATCTCCCTCTTAAGGGAAAGCCACTACGTCATAGTGACGTCAGACGGGCCTACAAATCCACCATTAGGTAACGCTGTTCCTTCCCCGTTTGGTCGATCGGTCTCCCCGATTAGTCGATAGGAGTCGTAGAAAACGAACCATCAATCACGAGAAGAGAAAGTATTGTATTAATTGTTGCCTCCACCACAGCTCAGAGGTGGACTTCGAAAAACCCAAAGAATGCTGTTTTTTTCCCCCATCTGTACCTGTGGTATGTGTCTTTCATAGTTAAGAAACACCAGCCATAGATCAGAAAGTTAACTAGATGTTCCATCTCACTTCTTCCCGTCCTACGCGGAGCTCTGGCGGTAGTTGCGGCTACTAATACATTTGCTAATGCTTTTGCTTTCGAAGCAGCGGAAGGCAAAGCATTAGCAGAGGTATGCATTCATGGAGAAAACCCTACGCCCAAGCGGACGCCGAAAGCTTACGCGGTGTAGAAAAACAAGCAGTTCGCCCAGCCGCGTGTTGGCTGTTGTATCCGCGGCCTGCGAGGTTCAAATCGCGTTTATGTTTATGACCGTTTTGAGCGGAAGCTTAAAGGGAAACGCGATGCTCACTCGACAATATACGACGTTACGCGAATCAGACAATGTGGCGCAAGCCACACAATATAACAGCACGAGAAGCTTGGTGGTTGTTGTATTAGAACAAACACGTGTCAATTATTAAATTACGTGCAGGCTTTTGCATCAAGGAAAGCAGCGAAGTGGCCACTCGTAAACGGCGGTACGTGGTCCGCCATTTTCCTATCCCAGAATGCAACCCAATAGACTTGGATCCCACGGCCCGCGTACGCGGTGCGCGGCTTTTTTCTAACTCAAACCGATCGGGGGACCGCGCGCGGGACGAACGATTGGCTAGTACCTTCCCGCGTGAGCTTTTGGCGTAAACAAACAGGCGGACGCGGATAAGCAGCAAAATTCCTCTCAAAACGCCGCGCCACGCGTCCTCTCTAGGCGTTGCGCGCGGTCCATAAACAAGGCCTTAGTAGCCGCAACTACCGCCAGAGCTCCGCGTAGGACGGGAAGAAGTGAGACGGTATATCTAGTTAACTTTCTAATCTATGCACCAGCCTACCTATCTGTCGGCGGTTGATACACCAGGAGTGTCTCTTACAGCAACGAGTTTGGCGGATTTCAGCCCTGCTGGCATAACAAATTAAGTCCAATTTACCCTTCAGACTAAAATGAGGGTTGTGTTCCGAATAAAATAATAATAATAGGTGTCGGCCAATAGGCTTACAGCTTGTTATTTGACACCCACGCGTCAGATATCAAGTGGAAGATGACAGTGGAAGATGACGATGACAGTTGTTTTTTGCCGCATGAGGGGGAAACCGGAGTACCCGGAGGAAACCCTCGTGCAACGGGCGGGGAACAATCGGAGAAAGACCCATTCATATGCACTGCAAAAGTGCCCTCCATTATACAGGGTGTAACAAAAGGTCGTGTCCAAACTTAGGTCACCAATACCTTAGGTCAAACTAAGAATATAATTCATATAAACATTTGGCCAAAAACGTCTTATTCTTTGGTTATCGCATGAATTAAGAACCCAAATTTCAGCTCCGCCTCCCCACCTCCGCCCACGCTCTGGCTATTGCAAAAACAAAACCACCGTTGAAATATTCGAACATGTCCGTAACTCATTGGCTCGACGGTGTCAAACCTGCATTAATGGTCAGGGAAGAAACTTTGAACAATTACTGTAACTGCTATCCCCCCCCCCCCCCTCCTCCCAACCACACACAGGAACCAGGTGTCTTTGGTAAACAATAACATTTTTATATTTATTTTTATTTTTACGAACCACTTCTGCACTTCATGGAATTAACGTCGTCTGCAGGGCATTTGCAAACCTGCTCTAACGCCCAGGGAAGGATTTTTGACGAATTATTATGAACCATCTCGCATTGCTGACAAGGACTCGTCACAATATCACCGAACGTACAGTAGCTGGACTATTAAATCGACGCAAACCTCCAACACTGTAGTAAGAGATGGTCAACAGATTCCGACAGCACCAGACCAATAATCCAGCTGCTGCACATTCGTGCACTGTTAAGTGATACCCTTTGACCTAGTAGTACTGTTATCGGCCTTTTCCTATTTCACAATGTTTTCTTATTTTAGTTTCGACCTGTGCAGAACTGATGTTCGCGTTTAATACTTCGCATTATTAAAACCTCTATGGTATTATCAGTCCAACATTAACACCGACTAACGAAGTTTTCGAAGAATTGTTGCTTCCCCTCCAGGACAAATTGTTTGGCAATAGAGTTATTTTCCCTTTAGTCTGATTTTGATTCTTAACAGTTCGTTCTCTATCTGCAGTTCATTGTCTTCATTTAATACCTTCCTATTCTGATTTGTTTTTGCAATAGCCAGAGCGTGGGCGGAGGTGGGCAGGCAGACTTGGAATTTGGGTTCTTAATTCATGCTATAACCAAAGAACAAGACGTGTTTGGCCAAATGTTTATATGAATTATATTCTTAGTTTGACCTAAGGAATTAGTCACCTAAGTTTGGACACGACCTTTTGTTACACCCCGTATAATCTAAAAGTATAGTAACTCGCACAATTAACGGTTAAAAACGTATTAGATTTTTAGGCCTAGTTTAGATTTTAGTCCTGCAATTATAAATAAATAGCTACAAATTTACTACAGACGTGAAAGGGTGATGGAAGGGTAGGGGGGGAGGGAGCCCACTACCACTCCTCCTAGACTAGGAAATGGTGAACAGGTGATCAAAAAGTTAACTAATAGGGCGCTTCAAATGCATCTCAAGGGGTTCCTTACGGAAAAGTCGGCGAAACCAGGCAAGGTTGGAAGACCCAACCGTCTCCTTACCAAAGCCATTCCAGATTGGAACAACCTGGACTGAAAAGAAGTAAAGTTTCGAGTACGACAATTCAAATACGCGATAGGGAAAGCTTTTTTCTAGTCACTACTCCAGGTACACCTCAAGCGGTGCACCTCAATTTTCAGCTTTTAGGCCTAATTTTTACCTGCCGTTTTAATTTCGTAAGTAGCAGCTAACGGAGAATAGGTCTATTCATTCATGCAACACGATATCGAGACTGTTTTAAATGAAGCTAATATGTGTCGGTAACGAAATCCATTTGTCTTTACGGATGCGTGTCTTCCTGTAGTTTTTAAATGCAACGATCAAATGTTATTTCATTAAGTTACATCGATAAAGCCTATTAGCTATAGGGAAGCAACGATGTTGTAATTTGCCGTATTTCGTAACTAATTCTTAATCTAATGGGAAAACCGTTTGTTTGTCTCTATCTGGTACCGTCATGAAGTTGAAAAAGGTGACGGACGGATAACATCGTTGTAATGGTTTTCTGAGCCGTTTCGGCCGTACAGAAGTCTAAAAAAGCCTAAAATGGTGGGAAAAGGATAAGAAGGGGGCAAAAAAAGGTAATCAGAGCAAGCAAAAAAAAAATCCCCAGAAAAATTCGCCCGAAAACTTACTGTGCCTTTTTAATAAAATTGCCCCGCCCTCACGGGGACGGGGGGGGGGGCAAGGTAGCCTGATGGTTAGCACGATCATTTCATGTGCATGAGGTGCTGGAGTCGATCCTGACCTCTGCCACCCCTGGTATTTTCGGGAAGAGAAGGGCCCTATGATGCCTCATGCTCATATTGATTGTGGCATGTAAAAGATTCTAGGACTTTCCGATTGGAATAACCTAGCAAAATAGTCCCTCTCTTCTTCTGGCACAATAGAGTGCAGGAATACGTCAAATTTTCGACATTCAGTTTAGCTGCATTAATTCAAAAATAGCTTCAATCAACTTTCTGGTTCCTATCTTGTTCGCTCGAATCCCCCACTCAAGCAACAGTAAGTTTGAAACCGTAGTCTGAAGCCTATTTCTCAAATGAAACTGATTTTTTTTCGCCATTTTGTGACTTTAATTTCCCGTGTGTTATTCTGCCCCTAACATATTTCTTTCAGTTTTTACAAAGCGGCATCCCAGCGCTTCTATTTACAAATGAAGCCGCTAGAAATAAGACACGACACGAAGCCAGTAGTCCTAAGTTACCAATGGGCTCGATTCAATCGCTCGTCCTAAAAATATAAACAAAACCAGATTTAGTTTTTGTTGTGCTGGATTAAATTCGTTCTCGAGTTGCGGTGCCAACAGCCTGTTCGGTGCACCTTGTACCTATCCTCGTTTACCTTAAGGGTTAGCACCAGAATAAGATCGAGTAACGAACAGGCCACCCCTTTAGCTGGTTTTTACTCGTTGGAGTGCTGGAATTTCTTGGCCACATATCCAAACTGACGAAATAAACAGTAACAATTGCTCGAAAATAAACAAGAGTTGAACTCTAAACAAAAATAGGAAGAACTAAAGGAGTAAATGCGCCACAGTGGCGCTGCCACACTGAGTCACTAAGTGTTAATTAGAGATTTGGGTTTCCTTATAGAATGCACGCTGACCTTGACACTTGGCAAAGTAAGAGGGTGAAAGTGTATGTTCCACTCGGAATCTTCCGTTGGAGGGAGGGGGAAAATAACTACGCAAAAAAAAGACGAAAGGGTGTGGTTAATGATGCAACACAGGTGTAAGCCAATTTGCGTTGCATTTTGGTCATCAATTACCTTAAATGTATGAAATTCGGACAAAGATAATCAAAAATTCTATACCATCAAAATTCAAATGCCAAACTTCACAAGAAAACTATTAAAGTTCTTTAAAGATATTCCAAGAACAAAAAAAAATGAAAAACCTGTTTCATCGGTTCAAACACACGAATAGGCTAAACTATATTTACAGAGTTTGATTTATAAAATTAGCTTACAAGTCAATAACCTAACCGCCGGTTAGTAAGGGTCTAATGCTTACCAGCTTCTTACTGCCAAAATTGTACACCTAGACCCTTACTTGCAAAGCTTGTCCTTGTCCCCTCTCGATTTTGACGGTTAGACCCTTACTCTTAACATTTAACGTTCCGTTTTTGTTTATTAATGTTATACTGCTTGAGCGGGGCAGTGCAAGTTTGATCATTGACACCAAAGGCTAAAGTCGAACCTCTCACAACACTGACAAGGCTGAATACAAGGACTTGGCCTTTGGCTCAAAACTCAAGGGTTCAATTCCGGCTCAAACTGTCTGAATTTAAAGTCTAAAAGACAACGTAAATAGTATTAGTTTCAGGATTGGTCCAAGAAATTATTTAAAGGTGATGCATAAGGTAATTTCACACCCATTCTCGCTTGGCTCTAAAGTTGGTAAACGTCATAACTACGTATTAGGTATTTTTATGGAATGTATTTTTAAGTGACAACGTGAACAAACGAAAAGTGAATATTTTCAGGTGAAAAATAAACTGAAACAAGCTGTAAATTACCAGCTGTGAAATGAAACATTTAAAATTATAGCATAGTTGTCATTAAAAAAACCTATTTTGATCGTTTTCGTGTCAACTTCAGCCTGGAAACCAATGGAAAACTTATTTTATTTTTCTAGTGAATAAATAGGTAAAAAAAATCTCATTTACAAATACTTTAAAACACTTTTCCCGGCCCGGCGAAACCTCTGACTGGAGAACAGTTGCACCCCCCTGATGCCCCCTCGGTCGGCCCGGGTCTGTATTCTGAGGACTTGATTCGAAACCGATGCTCCGCCGATGACCAGTGACCCGGTGATTAGGAGAACCGATAACCAAGTGACCATTATAAGGGCGTCCGCGCACTGAGCGGCCAGGTCGCGCGGCCAGTGGTCGTGACGGCCAAAAAACACGGCGACGTGTTGCGCGGCCACGTCCGTTCTTTTTTTCATTGATAATTCTCGATCACGTGGTGAAAAATGAACCCGGAGTAGGTATGGTCGCCCTGTGGCCCCCTGAACGCCGCCCGGGGATACCAGTGGCCGCGGCGATAGGCTGGCCGCTGCAGCGAAGTGCGCGTTGCTACATACACCGTAAGTATTCTCGTTGGCCGCAGCGACCTGGCCGCGCGACTTGGTCGCTGTGTGCGCGGAGGCCCTTAGGCTTTTTTGTTTGCCAATAAATTATACAACAACGTAAAGAAGCCATTTCTGGTCTACTGAACTTTACTTCAATATCGACCAAAATAGGAATAATTTTGTTTTACTGGGTCGGGCCGGACCACGGGACCACAGTTCATCCAATTTTCGCGTCACTGGGTTCTGGTTCAACCAATAATTTTCGCGTCACTGGTTCCAGTTAAACTAGTTTTCGCGTCACCGTCTTCCAGTTCAACCAATTTTCGCGCCACTAAGTTCCAGTTCAACCGATTTTCGAGTTGGCGGGTCCCGGTTCTACTAATTTTTGCGTCACCAACCGGATCACTGTGTCGAAAAAGAAGTGATACCGTCCTACTCTGGAATGGATTTGGATAATTTGAAACTAATACAGACACACGAGCACAAGAAACTCTATGCTCTGCTTCCCACTGCACAGTCGAACAAAGCAGTCAAACATTTTTTTGTTTCATTTACATGTTTAGAAGGGTAAAGGGTAATATTGATTTGTAAATTTACAGTCTGAGAAGGAGAAGAATCTTATCTGTCTAGAGGAGGAATATAGTTATAACTGGCAAAGACCGGTTCTAATCGCATTTAAACGAAGATCGTCTCCACTAGTCGGATCGGGGCAGTTACCCTTTCAATGGGACTTTTTTTTTTCGCCTTGTGCAAATGTGTTTCATCTCGAGAATGAATCCTTGGCAGTCTAACTCTCGTCCTTAATGGTCTGTCAGTCAAGCGTGTAATAGCTACCGACAATCTTTGGTCGACATTGAAATCAAAAATAAAACTAGTCGTTTGCCAAAGGACTGGTTAAAGCAGATGTCGCCTGTCTAATATTCATATGAAAAAAATAAATAAATGTAGGGAATGCAGATTAAAACTTATTTTCGTTGCTTTTAATCGAGTCTATTTGGCGTTCTGTCCTGTAAGTACCTAGACACACGCTAGTGCGTCGTTTCAGGTAGGGCAACACTCATCAGTTAACTTTTAACTTTATTGAAAATGTCTATGTGCCGTTTCGGGCATTATATAACATGGCTCAGTCGGGTTAAAAAAATTACAAAAAATTTACAAAATCAACAAATGACAATTGTAAGGTTAAGTAAGAGCAGTGGTATAAATTCTGTGAACCAATTTAAACAATAACACATCACATGATGTAATTTAATAACTCACCAAGCTTTATACTTCAAAACAGCCGTAAAACTTAGAAGAATAGAATTTTTTTACGGTATAGAGTTTTTGGTGGGACAACAAGCAAAGTATATAATATCTCTAGCAATTTGAAGGAGTAAAAGAGATACACTTGTGCAGAATAAATTATATAATTAATTAATTATTAAATAAATATTATCGCGTTATAGTATATTTAAAAAAAAAGCAAGCCAGATAGGCTTAGCTTGTTGCATATTACTCATACGCAGACAATAATGGTAAATTATAATAGAAAAAAAGTTTTCTCCGGAGCCGCAGCCTCAATGTGGGCGTCACAACGATTCTTGAAAGAGTTTAGCGAGGGGGCCGAAACCACAGACTTAGGTAAGTTGTTCCAAATAGGCAGCAGTCAAGCAACGGAGGCGTGTCTGGCCCATTCGTGTTTACCAGTTGTAGAGGACATTGTAGTAGTACAGCCCGACGCTTAAAGGTTGCGTGTCTTAAATCTTGGCAGTGGCGTAACTACAATGAGGCAGCCGCCTTCGGCCGCACCGACTTTGGGGCCCCCCCCCTCACTGGCTCCAATTTTAATTTGTTTGTAACCACAACATACTAGAAAGTAAGTTATTGGAATATGTTCGTGAAAAAAAAGTTGTGCTTGTGTGGCAAAAACTTTATTTTTTAAATTTTTTTTATGAAGGGGGCTCTCAACTGGGCTTTCGCCTTATGTGGCAAAACTGCGACTTTTTTTATGAAGGGCCTCCACTGGGCTGTCGCTTGTGTGACAAAACGGCTTTTTTTTACGTAGGGGAAGGGAGGGAAGCGACCTCTACTTGGCTCTTGCCTTGTGGCACAACTGCATTTTTTAATGAATGAGGCCTTCCACTGGGGTCTCACCTATAGCGTGCCAATAACTGAATTTTTTTGTAATAAAGGGGGGGGGGGGCCTCCACTACACTGCCGCCTCCGAGCCCCCATTTTGAAGTTACAACTCTGTATCTTGAACAAGTGTGGTACACATTTCGGGGCTCTGGGTGAAACTAATAATTCAATACAAAAGCTGAAATTTGGTTGACTCGAAAGGAACGGGCCAACTGACAAATATTTATTTATGAGAGAATGTCTTTGAATTGGCTTTCAATACGAAATTTGATCCTCAGTTTACGTTTCAAATGGCTGACAGGCTGCCTTGCTAGTGTGCCAACTCCGCACGTTAATTTGCGTATAGGTCCATTGCTTTCATTTGTGAGGTATTGGGAATGAAATTTCGATGTGGGTTTTTTACTTTGACACTATGTTTGACATGATGTGAAAACGGTACAAAATAACGCCTTTGTCAAAATCGTAGCACTCTAGTTCCGTTGCTATGGCAAATTGTCGATGAACTTTTGAAAAAGATGGTAAAAACAGCAACCTCCATCTTCTTCAGGCGTCTTTCTATGTGTTGTAGAAACTTTGTTTACGTGTTGTTTGAATTTCCAAGCGAGTACATGCTTATCAACAACATGTAAACAAAGTTTCCACAACACATAGAAAGAAGCCTGAAGATAAACGTTGTTGAGTTTATCATCTTTTTTGAAAAGTTCACTGAACATTTGCCATAGCAAAAACAGGACGAGTGCTACGATTTTGAGAAAAAAGTTATTTAAAAATGTTCTCGAAAACATTCCAAGACTTGTTCGCCTTTGAACTTCTTTTTCTCAAAGGCTTCTTCATCTTTGAACTTCTTTTGTTTTGGCGATCTGCGGCCTGCGCGTGGCTGTTATAAGTCAGGCGGAGTGTATCTTTAACTTTCTAATCTATGATACTACGACTATGCTTTGTGACTGTCTCCGGCTGTAGTTAACGCATACGGTCATACAAAATTTACTACATCATCGACCTGAAGTAAAACCTTGGGTTCTTAAATATTTATCGAGTGCACCAAAAATACCAATAGGAATACGCTCGACTTCAAACGCATAATGACCAAAGGGCAGTGTGTGACGTCATTTCGTTGCAGGTGAATCGAACATGCTGAGCATCCATTGCATATTTACCGGAGCTCACATGCATTTTTAAACTATTTTTCTAAGTACTAAATCTAGGACCAATCTAAATTTAGGCCTACTTTAAATTCAGTCGACATCCTTGAAAGCACAAACCATGCCTCTGTTTGCGTTCGAGAGTGCGTAAGAGGGTATTCGCCACTACTCGGCAGATATGACGTCGTCATAGCTTCTTAGCGCACGCGAATCGTGCAAACCGAGAAGCAAGATGGCGGTCACTTTGTACGTATTCGATAATGACTGAATAGAATAGAGCAGCGACAATAATGCCGTAGTGGGTACCAGGCTAGCATCTGGAGAGATAGCTACAAGGGGCACTAGATTAAAATGGAGGTAAAAACAACGGCACTTCTAGTCAAGCCAGTGCTTTGAGAGAGGATTTCTTTGGCCTAAAAAAACGATGTTTTCTCCAATTTCTTATGCTGTGAGGTTGTAATTGGAAAAGAAAAGATTCCACTCGCTAAAAATGTCAGCAACTGCTAACAAACCAACAAAAATCTTGCGTTTTAGGCCTAAGAAATCCGCTGCATTAGCTTCAGTAAGACGCTCTTCTTTTTCCCCTCAATGTTTATCCAGTGCCCCTTGCAGCAAGCCCAATTACTGGTTCAAGCAAAGAGTTATGCAGGGGGGGGGGGGGTCTATTCCGAGCTTGTTGCATATTGCTTTTCCATTGGCTGTTGATTTTGCTGCCTCCACCGACGTCACAATACAGGTTTACAGCCCGACAGCTTACGCACATGCGCACAAGTCGAACAAGACCGGAGCCAGTGACGTCCATGAGAATATTGTTGGGAAAACGACTTAATGATCTGAGGAAGGACCAACCTTCCTATATACTGTCGTTCTACTCGACCTTGGAGTGGTATAATAACATGAAACGTTATTGTCACTGCTCTACACGAACGCGAATTAAAACGAATGTTGGCAGTGAAGCATTCGACGTTTGCAGTGTTATTCCATTAAACAGGACGGAAAGCCAAATGGGCTCGAGAAGTGTTAAATAACTACGGTTGCAAACCTTTACGTGGACTTAAATGCCATACTGCCTGAGCAGGTAGTTAGCCATACTGGCTTAGCGATATGATTTCGGCCTTTGGTTTCAAAGGTCGTGGGTTCAATTCCCCGTTCGGGCAGTCTGACATTTAAGTCCAAAAGGCAACGTAAATAGGTTTGCATCCATATTTATTTAAATTATTTCTTTGTTATGTTATCTCGTTGTATTTTCATTGAATGTCGGTTTCCATTTTTGTCGATTGCTCGCTCCATGGTTCCTTTCACAATGAAAAATAAAATCCGACTAACTATACCACGCTTTTGTTTTGTTTTGTTATTCTTCAAACTACCACAAAGTAAAACATTAAGGCTGGACCAGTACTAACTTTACCGATCTGCTTTAAAAATTTAGCCAATACCGGTACATATACAGATATCCAATATTTATTCCATAATTTTTTATCCATTGAAAAATAAATGTTGTGTAGTTTTGAACTGTTGTGCATTTTTTATTCAAAAGTAAAATAATTACTAAAATAAATAAATTTAAAATAGTAACCAACTGTTAAAAGAAATAGGAAGACTTTCAGTGATTTCTTCAGCAAAACGCGGCAAACCACGTATCGTAGTGTCGAACGTTTCCAGAATTATCGAAATTTCATCGAGGTACCGACCGATAAACGATACAAAAAGTATCGGTAACCGACCGTTCCAATGTGGGTATCTGTGCTGCCTCAAAAATTACTACCCACTCAAAATGCTCGACACACACCGTTCCAGGAAACGAGTTCTGCACGAAGAGAAAGAAGTTAAGATTGTTATCTAGTCTAGCAAACCTTCAGAAAATCGCATTGACATCTTATTAATTTCACGATAGCAGTGTGCGAAAACCTCAGTAAGGAGTTAGTAATACTGGACCGTTTAACAGTCTTTTCCAGCATACAACACGTTACAGCCATCTTTCGAATTACAAAATACACCAGACTCGTCCGGAACTTTAAAAAGACGGGTCGTTTAACGATACATTTGTTGTGTAATTATCTAGGATGTAGAGGTGTGCCGGTCTACAAGCAACCATGTAGTTTCTGCTTTGTGGTGAAGCCTAACCACGCGAGCAAGGGGAGGCAAATGCTGTGCTCCCTCTGCGTGCATGGTCAGGCTTCACCGCAACGCATAAACTACTTGCCTTCCTGTGGGTCCAAAATAGGGACTTTCCCCAATACAATGCTTGTAGGCGGGCAGACCTCTGCCCACCTCATGCTAAATGGAAGTGAAGTCTGGTTGCAATCTGTTCTGTATGAATTTGGACAGAAGTTAGGACTAATAGCTCTGTAAACAGCAGAAATAGTTCGTCCCCCACCGCCTCAAAAAGAGTAGAAAAAAATTGATCCAGTCCAGTCTTAATTTTGTCCTTATGCACTATTGATGACATCTAACATTTCCCCAACAACAAATTCCGTTCTCTTCCCAGGACAACATCGTTACCATTCCATTCCGACGTTACTCCATCTCCCTGCGGCATTGGTGAATTTCATTTAAATCTAATCTTGGAAATCCTTTCTTGAAAATTCTGGTTCTAACCATGACCAAAGAAGAAAAAAAATATCAGCTTTCAATTCTATCGGATTACACTCGAGGACGAGCCGAAGTGGCACCAGCAGCAGCAGCATCCTTCAAACCAAGATATTTTCTCCTTCGATTCCTGGGAGGCTGGCTGGCTGCGTTGCGGGAGCCTCGCTGGGCGCGATTAAATGAGGATATTTGCAAGGTGCACCGAGAAACTAGGCAAAACAAAGAAAGTTAACAACATACATTTTTACCAAATTTCCTGAACGCACGTAGTGCTCCGCGTATATTTTGAGGCGCTGTGTGAAAAAATAATCGGACAAGTGTACGCAGTCCTAATCAGTACTCAGCGTATTCTACTAAATTCAATGAAAGGTCACTATTTAATTTAATTAAGGATTTTCCGGTAGTGGACTACCACAAAACTGCCAGAGATAACAAAGTAAATCTTACATTCTAACTAATCCTAGCCTACGTGACGTCACATCGCCCCCAGACATTACTTGATTGCATGACGATAATGCGGTTTGTTGGCGAATTGTTTGTATAAATACCTGAGTATTTACGAAATGTAGCTTTTCATTACGCAGTTACTTATATACAGATTTCCTGTATTATTTCATGTTAATGAACGTAACTATCGTACCAAGACGCCACTAATATCGTATACTAAAGATAGTTAGAATGCGACTATTTTACGTATCTCGTCAGTAATCCTATGGCGATGAGTGAAAAGTAGGCTTAGTCCGCTATGGGGAAATCGTTCGAGTTTCTTCGATCCCATATTATTATTGACACAAGTGTCTGCATCAGCAAAAAAAAAAAAAAAAAAAAAAGCAGCAGTAAAAGAACCCGATGTAAAAGGCTAGCGGCCCCGAGCATACCTTTTCGTGCCTCGCTTGTTCCCAGCAATGAAGCTTCTCATGACGACGAGGTAGCCTACCTCCGTACGATGCTTTAACAACCGGGTGGATGAACAACACAACAGAAAACACATCTAGCATCTCTTGTACTAATATGCAAAACTCAATTATACTCCAATTTATTATTATACTAGGCGTTAAATTGAAGATTAGAATTAGTCGGCCGAGCGAGAGATGCTGTGATACGTTAGTTTTATTTTTTGTATTCACAAGGCAGAAACCTATATGATTTCTGCCTAGTGCTCCACAGGGCAGTTTTTTTGGTGCTGCACTTATATGATTTCTGCCCACTGTCCGACGTCGAATTTCGGCCCCTAAAATGTTGAGGTAGGAATTTCATCTTTGAACTCGTGAATTCGCTGCACCAAAATTTCAACCAACTCGGAACAAAATTGCGAGCGAACGTGTCATTATCGTATTTCAAACTGAAAAACACTCACAAACATACAAACAAACACACAAAATCCAACTTCAGTCCACTATTAAGGCGTCATTTTTCTCATCTAAAGTAAATTAGAAAGTTGGACGCAAAGAGACAGTATGACCAACAACAACAAAAAACAGATTCAAAATTCGATAACAAATAAAATAGTTACTGGTTGGCTTCACTACAGTGCAGCCATCATGTGCAGAGTTAGCTTTTAAACTATTTTATTTACTATCCGATTTTGAATCTGTTTTTTTGTTGTTGTTGTTGTTGTTGGTCATATTGTCTCCTTGCGTCCAACTTTCTAATTTACCTTTTGCCGTATCGTATCTCGTTTGAAAAATAGCACCGGGATGACCTTGAAATAAGATCATCTCAAGGTCATTCCTTTTTTCTCGTGTAAACGTCCCCCATCACACCCATCATTGCATTTCTATCAGTATTACTCTCTTATTAGCCATTCACAGGATATCGGTTCGTAACACTTTAGTTGCCTCACGGCCAGTATATAAAAATACGACATCATTGCCACTGCTCTGTAATAGCTACAATTTAAAAGATCGAGATTATCATATGACTCATCAAACACTAG
>JAHWFP010227172.1:0-11514 GCA_023313725.1 Lithobius niger
GCCGTTATCTAAACGTATCTACCCACAGCAGCAAACCTTTGACATCGTACACAAAAAAATGAATATTAAATTTGTTTAGTAAATAAATAAACGAAAGTAGCAGCAGAACACACAATGGAGCTAATATTGGGACTACTATGAATGACATTTAAGCAACAATAATGGCGGAAAGGAGGCGGCAGTGGAACAGCAATTTTAGCCAGGGGGGAGAAAAAAATATTGCTTTTGGGAATATTTTTAAATCCAGGTGAAAAAAAAGATTCTGATTTTATAACTCCCATTTAAGGGAGGCTCTGTTGATGCAACTTCAAGAAGTCCTTTCATGCGCTGTGAAGAAACAAATGTAGTTTTCGTAAATAAGTAACCGGAATTTTCTTTGTTCATACGTTTGATTTTCATCTTATGGGTAGAGGGGCACCAGAGAAGGCGGCTAAAAATTTGTGGGGGCAAGCGCCCTCCATCACCCTCCCCCCTCCCTGATCGTGAGTCCGAAAAATTGAGGCCCAATCCAAAAACTCGGGATCAGCTCGAGGAGTTAGGGTACGTTTACGCAAGTACTTAGAGTGCGTTTATAAAGCGACGCGCCTTTGCATTCTCGCAGCTACAAAATCGCGATGGTAAAGGATTCGTTACTATGGTAACAACGCTACCTGGATTACCTAAATCCGATCTCGTTTGAAGAAATGCTTGCAGTCTTATAATCCGTGACAACAAAATAAAGATTCCTTCTGACAAAATCATTTCCCAGTAGCTTCTGAACTCCATACTGACTATTTTCGCTGCGAGTCGGCAGAGCTAAAACTGCCGCCATGTTCGAATTTTAGATGATTTCTAGCTTTTAGCTGCGAGAATGCAAAGGTGAATCACTGCTTAAACGCGCCCTTATGATGACACGCGAGTTTTTTCGTAGCCTAATTATTGCTTGCCGTTCCCTCGTCTGCCTTAGCAGTCCACAGAGTTGGTTCCATTATTTTGTTTCTTTGCTTAGTAGTCTTGTAAGGCGTATTACACGGAAAGAAGTGGGATGGCGGACGATTCACCTATTTCCAGGAAAGTTTGAAAATAAATAAAAATGTGAAAAAAGGGATTTAAACTGTGTGAGATTGTGTACGTAACCTTGGGACTTTCATGTTATCACACTATTAAACGTCATTGTAGCTATAGAACTTGGTTCGAGACACGCACTATCTTGCTCATCATGCGTTGTGTAAACTTTAGAAAATGGCCGCCACCGGAAGTACACGCCGTGTGTCACTTTCACGCGAGGAGTGGTTATTCCATCTCTCCAGCTCCATGATCTCATTAATGGAACGAGCAGCGAGTACGTCAGATGGAAGATTGAAAAAAAATTTCTTCGCTACTCTTCAAGTGGATCAGAATTTTAAAATTGAAGCCATTTTCGTTCTTATGAGTTATCAAAAGAAACCTGAAGATCATTTTGGAGTAAATTGTGCACCGTAAATTGCTAAAAAAAAAATATTGAAAAATATTTATTGCCTCTTGTAGAAGCGTTGAAAAATTGAAAGGTAGCGTAAAAATGTGTAGCTTCCCCCGCCCCAACCTTACTAAAAAAAAATCTGAACGGTCGCCGAAGCGTTTGTCTTTTTGAGACCAGAAGTGCAAAACAGCGTCTGAATTGAGAAACACAAGTGAAAACAGAAGAAATTTACTTTTAACCTTCCAGCGCTGTTAGGCTTAACTTAAGCTGTCTTAGTGAAAAATTCGTACGAATTCCGTGGCAAGTAAGTCTGAATGGGGAGCTAAGTATTGATAGCTGGCTTTGAAGTGCGCCACGTAGTGAAGGCCGTGTTTCAAGCTTGCTTGGGTGTACATTATGTGCGAATCTTTGCCTGGTCATCTCTCCTCCGTTCGTTGTCAGTATATTATAAAGCTCAGACAGTCAGTAAGTCACCCCATGACTTGCGGATAATCTTGTCACAGAGTCGTGATGTGAGAGACTGAGAGAGAGAGAGATGCTATATTGCTTATGCAGGTAGCGAGTCAGAAGCCATCGTCGATTTCGCCGATGCTTTCGTCGCAGGAAGAAACGAAACGAATGTCAAGGAAGCTATGCGGTAGACGGTAACTTTACACTGCAAAGTGGAATATTCACACAGCTTTAGTTACAGTATTTTGAAGATTCCCCCATATTATGGTAATCTGAACTCTCAGCACCACGAAGTCAAAGATTGAACGACTGGAGAGAAGATAGCCCAGTGCGAGTTTTGGACGGTTTGTTTCTCGGAGAATACACCAATTTGCGCCATGATGTGACGTCATATTACCCATTTCCGCCAAAGTATCCCGAACTGCCAATCATAGAGCTGGAATACAGTTGTTAGCCGTTGTTGTCACACACACACACACACAAAATCATAGGAAAAAAGCGCATTTCCTTTACTAAAATTTACTTTATTCCCACCTTTACGGTCTAATTAAATCGGAAAAATGACTACTGAATATAATTCTGTGAGAAACTTCAATAATATACCAAATATATTGAAAACAAAAAAAAAAGGATATAATGAGCTTAAGAAAAAAATTAAGAACTATTGGATTAATAATATTGATGGGGATTAGTAGAGGGTTGAGGAGTTATTGCTTCAGTGTTAATTTATTGAAGAAAAAGTTTTAAAGGGGGAAAAATGGAATTGCAAAATTACTAAATGATTGTATTCTACATAGGTTTTTGGGCAGAAAAGTATACAAAGGATGGCAAGGTATTGGAAGGAGGTGTACCCAATTATGCAAAATAGTTGTTGTGGAGGAGGTGTTGATTGTTGCGATTGCTGGAAATGTAGGTGTTGATGATAGTTAAGTTAAGACGGCAAAGGCGTAATGCCTGTAATGCCCAGGAGAAGATTTACGAAAATAATGATCAAACTGAGCCTTCCATGCATTAACACAAGGTGTATTGACGATATGAGACGGCAAGGTGTTCCATCCGGAGACAACTCTTTGCTAAAACAAAAAAAAAAAACTCCCTTCCTCGACTTTGAATTTAAAGATCCATGCTGAAGTTTGACATTATGCCCCCGGGTGGTAAGAAAAAGAGAAGGAGTGAAGAAGGTGTTAGGATGGAAGCCCTCACAACCATTTAGAATTTTTTACACCAACAACAGATCGCCTCTGTCAAAACGAGGATGGAAGCCCGAGGAGTTTGAGTCTTTCATGGTAAGATAAAGTAGAGAGGGAAGCACAGCGTTTTGTGAACTAGCGAAAAGTTCGCTCAAGGAGTTGAAGCGACTTCTGGTAGCAAGGCCTCCATGCCTGGATACAATATTCAAGGTGAGGTCGAACAAAATTAGTGATGACAAACTTCAACATAGTAGAACTAGGTGATTGATTATATAATGTGTTGTTGTCACAAGTAAGTGTTTATTCACTTCGTTAATTAATAAAAAATAAATTTAAAAAAAAGCAAACTATAATAACGGAGTGTAAGTGACAGCTAAGGAAATGGACGATTATTCATAAGACACAATGCTCAATCCTAATTCACCTCTTACTGTACAGCTAGGGGACTGTACACACAGCATTACATATGAGGCACTAGATCAAGGTTGCTGCCTTGTTCTGCCCTTATCAGCTCTGGTGTTTCCACTTGCCGGTCTAAACCCACAACACCAACTAGCTCGAGCCTCTTGTCCTCTGAGCTTTATTTATTTGTTTATTCATTTATTTCTTGTACCGGAGACTACAAGCCCGCACACTACACTTTCCATTCTAAAACTTAACCTATACAAGAAATCCAGAACAACAGAGTACACCCCTGAACAACGAGCTAGGTCTTGCAAACATCTAACAGAGTTCATACTGCCTATACGCTACACTATTATTTTATTTGTGTCGTGCGCTCACTTCCACCTACCCAAACCTGACTCACCCTGCAAAACTTCACAACTCGCGCGCATACTAGAAACTACTCCTGCCTCGTGCGAGAAAGCGCCAAGAATTTCCTTCAGGTCCGCATTCCAGTCCTCCAACACCTGGTCCCGGTAGGCTGCCCAGAGTGACACACCAAGAGAAAATGCACGACGGTCTCAGCTTCCGTACCACACCTGCAGGTTGGGGTAGGGCCCATGCCCAGACGGAACTCATGGGCCCGTAGCAGGACATGCCCTGTCCTGAGCCTAGACAGCAGAGCAACGTCCCTCCTCGCGATTATTTTCCCCATTCTACCTGTTTACTTTATATATATATATACGTTAGGGTTACGTTAGGAAACAAACGTTCTGTTGAGAAAAAAAAAAGAAATGGTCAAATTAACGTCCTTTTCAAGTGCAAAGGACCTCGGAACGCAGAGGGATAAATTTGCTAGGCGAACACCTAGTTTATTTTACGTCGTTTCATAATCGACGTAAGCACGTAAAAATCTATGTATTGCTTCTACGTCCTCGAATGCACAGATAAGCTGTTGACTGCTTTTTTTTTAATGGTGGTGAGTTAGGAAAGAAAAATTTTTCTTAAAATTGTAATTGGAATGATTAAGCGATCGATCGAAGCGTACAACACATGCGAAAATACAAAATACCTAATCTTATTGTGTGCGCGGAGCATCTTGAGTCCTGCAAGTATTTTGTGAGCGGCTACGTCTTCCTGGAGGGAGTGGCTTTAATCGATGGCCGCCATTGTTTTTGTAACCATCATGGATATCAACAAGGCACTCTGCTACTGAAAACGTACAATCGATTATCTGTGTTCGTTCTGCGGAGAACTCAAGATAGGCCGCGAACACTTTAGTGTTCTGTGAATGAGTATCACACCCAGATTTTAAAGGATATTAACAAATACGTGACACGGTTATAAAATTCAGTATAAAAACATATTAAAACTAGAAAAATTCAATTAATGCCGCCTGCAATGGTCCAAAGTCCTTTTTCTGGTACTTTAAAAAGGGGGAGGATGAGCAAATCGGGTGTCAATAAGTTGTACGTGTTACGTGATACCTGTAAAGTTTTACACCCTAAAACCGAACTGAACCGTGAACCGACATCCTGTCGCTAACCCAAAGCCGAACCAAATTGAACAAAAAAATAGGAGTTCGGTTCAACAAGCCATGATGCAGATACTGAATAAACTACCTTTTAAAAATGTTGCATCGTCAAATTATGCCAGTAGGCAACGCCAGTAGACTAAAGGGCCAGCCATTATTTATTGCGAAATTGGGGGGGAGGTCAGGGGGGGGGGGGATTGAGGCTTAATGGCGCGTCGACAACTTGGTCATTAGCGCCAACCTCAGTCACAGTGCAGTGGTCCGGGTTGCCACTGCACCACACATTACAGAGATGTTATTCAAACCCCTAATCTAAATCTTTTCATACATCTGTACCTCCTGCAAAAATTGAAAAACACCGGACAGGAGGACAGACTTATCGCCCAACTGACGCGCAATGTCAGGGGAAACTGTGGTGACCTCGGGGTGGAGGGGGGAGGTGCATAATTTTTTTACATCCATTAGTATAATTTTGATTTTTTTTTATTGTGTGGCGCCCATTTTAAAAAAATGGCTGCCGTGTTGGCTTTGGACAGGTTTCAGGGGGTACCGCTTCCTAAAAGTTTATCACGGGTGTGGACATGAAGTACACCAGAGATGGTGTTATCCTCACAAATTGCATTTTTTCCCCTTACCCCAGGACTATTTGGCCAATCCTTTACTGACAAAACTAACAACTAATTATGGACCGCAAACCTTTACCGCTAGGCTACGCCTTTAAATATCAATTAGACGATGGAAGCAAAGTTTGACGGAATCAATAATTCCTAACTATAGTATTTACCGTTGTTTTTAAAAATATTTTCCGTAATGGTCACCTGTTGAGTCGAGTGACTAAATGATCGATACAACTGTTCGTGATAATGATATTTAGGTCTTTCTTGATAGCTTTTCCGTGACATGCTGAAGACGATAAACCAGCAAGTTAATTATATACAACTACTGTACGTTTGTTTCCGTCGAGGTAACCTTCCGTGCCGCGAACGATATTGAACGCTATTCGTACGACTCTAGCTGAAGGATGGACAAACAGTCTGTTTTAACACCAAATGACGTTTTCTCGTGCTGCTGGAGTGGCCGTTGGTTGTTAAAATTGCATTAAATGCACGAAACGAAAGCACGTTAAATTTGTTTTCCCCCTGTAATTGCTTGACTTCAGAGCGATTGGATGGCAGTCCTTATCTGAAGAGCTTCGTCCAGGTTTGTTTCGGAGGTGATCGTGGCAGACAAACGAAATAACGTGTGCATTTGCAGGACTAATACTGTTACTCAAGGAGCTACGTTTTCTCGTTAAATGTGCGGAAGGAATACGCGATGGGATTAAACGATGCAGCAAAAATAGCCAAACGGAAAAACATGTAAAGCAAAGAAGCTGATATGTCAACATCGGAATGTGCTGCTACCATCAGAGCCAAGACATTATATCCTACGTCGTGTTTTTAGGTAGTCTACTGAAGATTTAGTGTGAGGTTACTCTCTGCTTTGTGCCAAATGTCATGTATTAGTGCAGATCAATGACATCTTACAACTTATCTTGTCCGCTACAGTGATTACGTCACCATTTCGTGTTGTTGTCGTTTTACGTAACGTCAGCACCAACCGAATAGCTTCTGAAGGCCTTTCTTTGACTTTATGGAGTGTGTGGGGATGGCTTACTCTTGGCAAGAACATGCAGTGAATAGTGTGACAGACATTGTGTGCTTCTACTAAAAAAAAAACAGTCTTACTTCGGCTTATTTATCTAATGTTTTCTGATTAAATATTAGCTTGTGCTCAGAACAAAGAATTGGAACAGCTGAGGTAAAGACCAAAGAAGGAATATTACACTCACTTATTCTTGTCAACAATGTGCTAAGAAGAAAGACTCGGAACAGTTGGCGGGTAGACCGAAGAAATGAATACACTCTAAAGCAGTCTCTTTATACTCAGTTATTATTGTCAGCAAAAGTGGACATTGTGTCACGTAATCCGTGCATCTAAAGAACATACCAGTTCTATTTGTGTAGCAACATTTTCACCTGACTGTTTGTTCACCACCATGTTCAGGGTAGAGGTCAAGAAAGGTGCCGAGAGTCCCGTGGCTTTAGCCTACAGAAACTTCGTTGAAAACACATCGCTGGTGGGTGTCAGTAATTTTCTTCGTTCCAAAAACATCGTCTGGCTAGTGGCTTATGCCTTGTGTGTCACTATGAGCATTGTCCAGTCCTGGAGCGTTACAATGACGTTCTTTGAGTAAGTATACACATTATTCTGGTTGTTCTAAAAAGGAGAAATTCCAAAAAAAATCAATCCTTTTTCCTGAATGTGCTTGGCTATATATTAGGTGAGACACAACATCCCCTGGGCGCTCTCTGAAAGAACTGGGGGCGAGATGACTGCACAACACCAAATGTAGTCACATTACTAATGGTACTAAAGGCACATCCGAGTTGGGAGTTCCTTACGAGTCCACACATTTTCCCGACACTCATTTTCCCAACAGTATGTTTTCCCTACAGGTACGTTTTCACAAGACCATTTCCCGACAGGTGCTTTTTCCCTATACGTGTGCTTTGTAAAAAAATGTTGTAAAGGGGCATTTATTCCTTTTTAGTCTTCTGTACAGCCGTACCGGCTGAGAAGACTATTGCAACGACTTCGTCCGTCCGTCCGTCCGTCGCTTTTTTCAACTTCGCAACGGTACCAGATAGAGACGACCACTGTTTACAACGTTAGATTCAGTGTGAGAAGTTAGGTAAATCACATGGCAAATTAAAACATCGCTACTTCCTTATAGCTAATAGAATTCTTCGACGATAACTAAATTAAATAATAACATTTGATCGTCCAATTAAAATCCTAAGGTAACACACTCAATAAAAACAAATGGATTTTAGCTTCGTTTAAAATAGTCTCGTCGCATTGTTGCATGAATGAATAGGCTTACCGTCGAATCAAATTCTCCATTAGGCCTATATCTACTTACGAAATTAAAACTGCATTTTTAAAATTAGGCCTAAAAGCTGACAATTACGCCTAAAATGTAAAATAGGCCTAAAAGCTGACAATTACGCCTAAAATGTAAAATAGGCCTAAAAGCTAACACATTTTTAACCGACAATTGTGATGGCTACTGCTTTTAGATTATTATAATAGAGATAGCTGCTGTAGTGCATGATAGAGGTGTACGCCTCAACATTGGAAGTGGAGGAACTCTACAGAAGACCAGTGCGACTATAGGCAGTCGCTGTAGCCGCTTGTTTTTTTTTGTATAATAAGCCTACTGTTCTTATGTTGAAAGACTAAAACGCATTAACACTTCTGCCACCCCTACCTGTAAAACGATAAAAATCGTCAAAGTAGCTCTTAAGCTAATTTTTAAATTTTGTTTTTATGGAATTATAAGGGTGAATGGGAACTAGTTTTATTGCTAGCTTATTTAGCCAATGTAAAATGGGGTAGATCCATCCTTCCCTACACCTTTAACATATGAGTGAGCCTATAATATAAAACAAATTAAACACTAGGGAGAATTGTTTTCTTGTCGAGATACTGTCCTGTCAATATGAGGTGACTTTAGAATTATAGCATGCTGTGGTTTCATGTAGTTGGATATTAATTGTGTGGCTTTACAGCAGTGACGGCGTCAGTATGGCATTGTTTGACGGGAGGGGGGGGGGCTACAGAGGGCACATCTGGAAACAGAGTGGACCAAGGACTTTTTCTTGCAAGGCAGCCCAGTTAAGCACTTTTATTCTGTTTAATTCAACTGAGTTGAGTTGAGTTGAGTTTATTATAAATATTTAAAGGCATGTACAAGGACAATCATATAAGTGACAAACCCACACACCACAAGAGCACATGCCCGCGTGTGGATTGGGGCCGAACAAACATGTAAATCAAACAAACACAAAGGAAATATATTTCCTACAATCAGAACTTGGGATTACATGCGGGGAATTGTTTAAGTAAATATATATATATATATATATATATATATATATATATATATATGTATAACAATGAAATAACAACAATGAAAACAGAAAGACAAATTAGGTAAATTTGGGAAGTCAGAACAAAAAAAGTACATGAGTAATCCGAAGAAAACAGTATAATCTGAACAAGACAATAATAGCACAATATTCTTCCAAAAGAAACGAAGAATGCAAAATGAAACATAATATTTAAATTTTAGAAAAACTTAAGTCACAACAATGAACAAATTTTCTAAGGTAGATGGGTTTAGATCAAATAGCCATCTGAATAAATGTTTCTTAACCGATGACATCTCACTCAAACGTTTTATTTCTATGGGCAAGGAATTGTAGAATTACTACCCAGAAAGTAACTGCATTTGTGGAGTCTTTCCCTATCAACTTTAGGTTGAACAACGTATAAATTGGATTCGTTCCTAGTAACGGTAATCAGTTACTAGACGAGTGGTGAAGTGAGCACCATTTTTACGAAAATTAATTAAGTTCTGTAGACGTACAGATGGCGGACTGGCAGAATATTTAGCAGTTGGAAGATAGGAAAAGTATGGTCACGTCGTTTCTTGAACATAATCGTTCTAATAATACGCTTTCGTAGTTTAATAACAGGGTCAACAGCATTAGAGTAGGTGCCACCCCAGAATAAAACTGAGTACTGCAAAAAAGATTGTGCCATGGCAAAATAAAAAACGTTCAGCGATTTGCGTGGTACAAGTTTTCTAATGCAAAACATTTTACATAGAAGAGCACGCAGCCGGGCAGTAATTGAATTAATTTGACATTTCCAGTTTAAGTTTCTGTCGAGAAACACTCCAAGATATTTAACTTCATTAACCTTTTTTTATTTGTTGGCAGTCACAGTGTTGTTGTAACTGAGAACATCTGTGAAGGGTTATTTTAGTATCATCTGGCAGTTCACTTTTTTTAAGGGAGAAACGAACAAAATCGCTTTTGGCAACATTAAGTGTTAACAAATTTTCAGTAAACTAATCTCCAATTAAAATAAGATCTTCCTCGACTTTTTCAGTAGTATTATCAGTGTTATTGCCAACATGATGATGACACGGCATATATATATTAACATATCGTTAATATAAAGAAGAAAGAGTAACGGTCCTAAAACTGACCCTTGTGGCACACCTGAAGTTACTAATGCACTATCACTAATGTGAGGTTCAATTTTAGTGGATTGAGTTCGATTAGATAAATAATCCGTGAACCAGGAGTTCGCAAGGCCTCGAATTCCATAAAGTTCCATTTTTACAATTAATCTAGTGTGATTAACAGTGTCAAAAGCTTTCATCAAGTCCAGAAACGTGCCGAAAACAACTTTGCTAGAGTCTAATGCCTTGTAAATTTGAGTAAGCAAATTTAAAACTGTATCTTCAGTACTGCGATTTTTGCGAAAACCGTATTGGTTGGAGTGGAGGTGATGATTTTTTTCCAAAAATTCAGTGAGCCTATTTGTCATTGCCTTTTCAAGAAGTTTAGAAAAAGCGGATAGTAAAGCGATTGGCCTGTACTTGCTTGGATCATACCGACAGCCTTTCTTGAAAATAGGAATAACAACAGTGAGCTTTAAAACTTGAGGAAATGTGCCAGTTTTAAACGAAAGGCTAAAAACGTGAGCAAGTACTGGAGCTATGATACACTGTGTACGCTTAATGACATTAGTGGTGATTCGGACATAACCAGGACTTTTGCCTTCTTGTAAGGAACTAATAAGATTAAAAATTTCACATTCAGTAATGGGTGTAACAAACATGGACTTCTCAAAAGCGGTAGGCATATATTTATTCTTGATATCCGTTGTAATGTTGTTTGCCAATTTTTGCCCCATGTTAGCAAAAAAATCATTAAATTCATTAGTGTATGCTTTAGGATTAGTAAGTACCGAGACTGGAAATCCATTAACACGGATTTCATCGGGAAAATGCAGTGTGTTGTTTTTTGGAACCCGTTATTAAGATTTGCCACTGCTTCTTATAATCATTTCTAGCTTTAGAGAATTCATCTTGATAATACTACTGTTTGATTTCACAAATAACTTTTTGAGAATTCCTCTGTAATTAGCAAATTCGCTGCGATAGGTCGAGTTGACAGGGTGCTTTTTCATGGTTTTATACATTTTATCTTTGGTCCTAATCGATTTCCTATAATTATCAAAATTACTTGACCTAACAAAAACATGATCTAAGCAAGATTTACTGTGGGGAGTTACACGAGTATATCTGTTCATAAAAGAGACAAATCCATTTGTAAAAAAAATGTCTAAGTAACATAACATTCGTAATGTGAACGTAACATAAGATTCAGTGGAGTCCAATTTTTGTGTAAAACACGTTCCATAAACAACACGCAAAATAATTAGGTTATACACATACTGTAAAGACGATATAAAAATAAATGAATAAATTAATAAAACAAAATATAATTTAAAAAATGAAAGTACAGTTAAGTTAATTTGCGATTTAGCCTCCAATTTTTATTATTATTTTTATGTCTGTTGGCGACTCGAGTGTTGGGATTGGAGGGAGGGGGGGG
>JAHWFP010227173.1:0-17159 GCA_023313725.1 Lithobius niger
GGTGCGATTAACTTGGCTAATAGGATTAACCTTGGCGGCCTTTCCCTAGTAGAATGATATCACTACCTTCAAAGGCCGATCGTTTTTGGAAACTTGGCCGGTTTTTCTACCAGTTTGGGTTCTGGGTGGATTGTATTCACGTCCAATTCACGAAATATAAACAAAACTAGTTGTTCCCTGGTGTTTACGCAAGTCTAGCTGGGTACTGCTTCAACTCGGCTCTAATAGTCAGCATTATTGAAGCAATAGTGTTTGTTTCTAATTGTTAGGGCGCATAGCCGTTCTCATTGATGACCGGGTGCGGTTAACGCTCGCTAAAACCCTTTGACCCTTTTTGACCCCGTTCTCATTGTCAGCCGCTCGCCCTTTTGCCTTTTTTTTTTAACTTTTATTTACTTACAAGAACCTTGCTGATTATTGAAGCTTTGTTTAATCCCGATCCCTAACAATCCCTTTAGCTCTGCTCCTGAGCTAAGTCTGCTCCTAAGCGAAATTAGCACGGCCGGCAGGAGTTCGCTGAGTTCGTTGTTCGTTTGCGCTCGAGAATTAAAAAAAAACTGGAGTGGCGGCGGCTGCGGCGGCCCAGAATCCAATGCTGCAACATGTAACAATGGGGCAACAATAGGCGAGGCGCACAAGATCGGATTGTAGCTCACTCGAACAAGATGCAACGATACTCGGGCATTGTCGTGGTAGCTTCGTCATGGCTGCTGACGTTTATGAGCTATTGCAAGAGTTCATTGAAAATGGACTTATAACTGATTTAGACATTACGTCTGGGATTGTACCGAATGCAGTAAGTATTTCAAGAAATATGCAAGGAGGCGGAAAAGCGTGGTATTGTGAAAAAGAGTTGTGGCAGTTTGGGGTTGAAGAATGTGAACAGGGAGATGGTGTAGAGTTGCGAGGTAACAATGTAGCTGTAAATAATGTACACAAAGAGACTGGAAACAATGTGAACAATGTGACCAATGCAGCAGCCAAGTGCAACGCATCTAGCGGTTTGTCGTACAGTAATGGTGTAAATGCTGCCGTCGCTGAAGGTCGGCGAGCCGCATAGACTCTACTAGAAGTTTGTTCAATCCTAGCCAGCAAAGTATGAAGGAATATGCAAAAAAGGCCAGAGAGATGTCGTATCTGAAGAAAGTGTATAGCGGTAGCCTATGCAATGTGAAAATGCAGCGATCAGTGGTGTTTCTGTGCAACAGAGCTGGTGGGCCGTATTATCAGCTGCAGATAATACGGCTGCAGATGAGCGATGCGGCGGAATCTGTTGTGGGCGTTAATGAGGGTGAAGCTGTAGCTCCGTTACGTACTGGAAACGCTTTTTAAGTAGTGCTAAAAACTGCTGCTGCAAAAAACAAGTTGCTCGCAGCGTCCATAGCAATAAATGAAGTGTCGGTAGTGATTTGTGATCTGTATGACAATACTTTGACGGCGAAAGTTTATTGGCTCCCCTATGAAGTTACGCCAGCTGATGTAAGCGCAGCCTTTTGGCATTATGGTGTGGTGTTGGACCAAGGCTTTGAGAAGATAACAAAGGGAAATAGAGTAGTTTGTGCGTCCGGCGTGCGCAATGTCAAATTTAAACTGCATGAGCATGTACCTCTTGACGATTTGCCTGACGTAACACAAGTGCGTGGTATTCAAGCTTTGGTCTCGGTTTCAGACCGTGCACCACACTGCTTGTGCTGCAGCATAAGGGGTTATTTCCTGCGCGTCTGCACGAGCGTGGAGTGCGTGGTGTGCGGTTGTTACCGAGACCCACGTGATTTGTGCCCACACTTGCATGTGATTGCTCTTGCGAGAGCGCAAGAAGACGAGTGTGGACGTCGTCTGGCAGGTAAGCCTCAGCGGGTGCTGATAGAAGAGAATAGTGTTTCTGTGCGAGCAACAAGTACAAGCAGCACAGGTGTTACAAGTAGTGGTGCTAGTGGTGAGAAGTGTGCTCAAGGTGCACAAAGTGTTGCTAACGGTGATGAGCATACCAGAGTAGTCAGTTTGCCTCCGGCTGTAAGTGCTGTGAAGGCAGTGAGTGCTGTGTGTGCAAAGAGTGCTGGATGTGAGGAAGGTGCCCAAGATGCTGGGGGTGCTAACGGTGCTAACAGTGCTAACGGTGCTAATAGTGCTAACAATGTTAGGTGTGCAGATAAAGTAAAATGTGCAAGAGCAGTACAAAATGATGATAGTGCTAAACAAGTGCACATACCGCCCTTGCGGGTCTGCCCCTTGTTGCGAGTGGTCACAGCGTCGATTGTGTAAAGAGTGTACTAAGTGTCGGAGGAATCAATATAGATGGCAGTGCTACCTTCAGTAGCCCACCTTCTATCGCCGCACGCCAATTGGTAACGGTGAATGAAGGTGATATTGCCCTGAATCAGAAAAGTGCTAGTCATTCTGTAGTGCGTAGTGCGTAGCTCTGGGGATTCGGACAGTAGCCGTACGATTGCTCCACTGTTAAGCGGCAGCGAATAAAACGGAAATCAAACAGTCAAACCGTCAAACTAGAATGAAAATGCCAATATTAGAGTGCGTGTTAGTGAAAATCAGAGTGGTCGAAAGCAGCAGTAAGTGGGTGCCATGGAAAATGCAGTAAGTGTGGTTGTGGGTAATATGGTCAGTGCTGAAAGTGAACATCACCCAGGAGTATATAAAGGCGTTGATGCTCCCCGAGTGAAGCCAGGGAAAAAACTCTTCTTCAGCAGAAGGCATTGCGGCAGCAGTGTCGGATGATGAGGAAAACAAGATACATGTGCAAGTAGAAGGTAACGGTGCTAATGTAGAAGGCCCCGCGAAGCAACACTACGAGCTGCTGTATCCAGCACTATTGGATGTTGAAGCGCAAAGTAGTGAGGAAAACAGTACAGATGTGATTATAGGCTCAGACATAAGTGTGCATGTTAGTGAGGTCGTAAATGATGTGTAGTGATGTGATGTGATGTGCATGGCTGTAGTTTCGAATGTACGTCAAAGTGTAGTGTAGGCCTAGACGAAATTGAAGTGGAGGTTGAGGGCTCACAGTTGTAGTGAGTGTGTTGTCCATTTCCATTCACCAGCCTTTTTCAATTGGGACCTGGAATGTCCGCGGAATTAACAAAAAATAGGGAGAGATTGAAAGCATGATGCAGGGAATAGACATTTTAGGTGTGCAAGAAGCATAGATGGGGCAGTGATTTTGGTGATATTCCCAATGTTTACTGCGCCATGTGTAGTGTGCAGTCTGGCGTGCGTATATTTGTTAAATGGAAAGTCCCGTATCTGTTGCAGTCATGTCAGCACATGGCTGGAATTGATGCATGCAGTTTGAAAGTATGGCTAGGTAGTGAATGGGTGACGGTAATGGTATTGCATGCTTCAAAAAATGTTGCAGGCAGTGTTTGGCAGGGATGGCTACAGCAATTTTCTCACCCCTGCATAATTGCAGGAAACTTCAATGCGCACCACTTTCAGTGGGGATCAGCGAGATGTGATGCTAGCGGCCACCAGCTGGTTCGAGTTATTGATAATTTAGGCCTATCAGTGGTACGTAGTTCTGTTCCGACATTTGTTCGGTAGCAAGCTGGTAGGCTGCAGGAATCTGTTCTAGAGTACTTCGTCTGCTCGCCAGGGGTTTCGGATGCTTTCTATCTTGAAGCCTCTGATGACCAGCAAGGAAGTGATGATTTCCCAGTGCTCCTGCGGCCTCTCAGTGCCCCACCATTTTGTACTAGAGTAGGAAGTCGGCGTCCGGTGGCCAGTAATGGTTTCTTTCAGGCGTGGCGTGACAAGTATGTGCATTCTTTGCGCAGAGTTGCCAAACCGCGATCCTCATTAAGCACAAAGCCAATTTGGTGGACTCCGGCGTGTGCGATGGTGGTCAAAGATAAAGAGACAGGCCTATAGGATGTGGAAGAGGAGTCCGTCGACGGTTCTGTGGCTAACCTATCGTGCTGTCACCTTAGAGTCTGCCTACATCATTTGCACTGAGAAGTTGCAATACGGGGCACGTCTCTGTGCAGCAGTCACCACAGCAAGTTCGGTGTCTGCAGCATGGAAGGCATTGCGTCCGCAAGACAGGCGATGCTCTCGTGTGTGGACTTATGGCCAGAAATCTGATGGTGAGCCCAGCTTGACTGTTCTTCGAGGTGAAGCGCTGGCGAATGCCTTTAATGAAAGGTTTGTGTTTAGAAAGTTCAAGCAAAAGGATTAGTAACGATCACCACAAAAAAAACTATTTTATTGCTACCGATTTGTAGCCATGTCAACCACAGAGAAATTGCCAAACAAAACATTGTTAGAACTACGCCAGTGATCATTGTTAGTTTTACCAATTATTTCGCAACACATTCCCCAACCCAAATTAAGGAAGTAAAATTCTAATTATTTTTTAACAGACTTGTATCTGAAACTTCTAAAGGATACAATAACCGAATTGGACGTCTCATCAAAGTTCCTGTCGCTGTTTTCACCAAGGCCGAGCGCACTTTCCCATCTCTACCCACACTTGTTCCTTCCACTTTTCCCAATTTCCACATTAATCGAGGCAGACGGTCATCGTGGATTAAAACAACATCCCCTTCTTTTACAGCGACTGTTGAAATTGGTTGATGAACCATGTGCGCCGATCTTAGCTCCAACAAATATTCATGTTTCCAACGATGCCAAAATTCTTCTGTTAGCCGCTGCCGATGCCTCCAACGCTTGACCATTTCCCCCTTCGTTGATGGAACCACCTTATTTTCGTTTCCTGGCCATGTTGTTAAACGTTTTCCGATGAGGAAATGGGCAGGGGTGAGCAGGCCCAAATCGCCAGGTGCTTTCCAACATAAGTGAGAGGCCTAGAGTTGACTACTGCTTCCACCTCAACCAAAGCCGTTTCAAGCTCCTCATATGTAAGACTTGACTTCCCAAATCCTTTCTTAATACAGCTTTTAACTGACCTCACCATGCGCTCATAAAAACCTCCCCACCAAGGGGCACGTGGGGCTATGAATTTCCATGTTATACCACACTCAGCAGAGAAATCTTGCAATTTTTTACCCCGGAGTGACTTCCACAAAGTTCGCAGCACGCGTTCCGTACGTTTAAAGGTCTTTGCATTGTCCGAATATACAGTCTTACACATTCCACGTCTTGCAAGGAACCTTTTAAAGGCTAAAATAAATGTCTCGGCTGACTGATCAGATACAAGCTCAATGTGAACTGCCCACGTCACCGCACACACAAATAACGCAATATATGCTTTGCTGCGCTGATCGTCCTTCCAGGATTTAATATAGAGCGGACCAGCAAAATCACATCCTGAAATGCTGAATGCTTCAGCTGGCTCAACGCGATCAGTTGGCAGTGGTGCTTCCTCTTCAGTTCAGGTTTAGCTCTAAATCGTTGGCAAACTCCACATTGGTTTATTATTTTCTTAATTTTTTGTCTACCACGAAGCACCCAAAATCTTCCTCGTAATTCAGTCAGCGTGTCTGCAATACCACCATGCATTATTCATCTGTGACACTGATCAATAATCAGCTTGACCAGACAATGATCTCCAAGTATCATTGGATGCATTTCGTCTTCTGGCAGTCGTGAATGCCCAAGTCGTCCACCAACTCTCATGATTCCTTTGGCATTCAAAAAAGGCTTCAATTCTCTGATTTTGGAACCTAAATTTAAGTTGGCCTGTCCAGCTTTCAGTTGCCTAATTTCTTTTGGAAATTCGTCTTGTTGGGCTTGGCTCACCCAATACATTAAAGCACCCTCCAAATCTTCAGCTTCTAGTGGTCCGTAGTGACCTTGTCTAGGGTCCTTCAAATTTTGTGCAAATCTTTGACACCAGGCAGTAACACGAAGTACTCGTTTTAAGTTGCTGTAATTTTCCAAGCTTAAAATACCTTCTTTGACATTCTAGCATAACTGCACGCTAATATTCTGTGCCCTTTCTTCTTGTTTAACAAATGCCTGTGCATCATTTTCGATTTCTTGCGTTTGTCTTGGCCATTCGGTTTCATCCGCACACAACCACTCTGGTCCTTGCCACCAAGTTGTATTTTTTGCAAAACTGTGAGCACTCTTACCACGTGTCAGCATGTCTGCTGGATTTTGTGTTCCAGGACAGTGATTCCAGGCAGCAGAACCCACATTCTGACGAATTTCTAAAACCCGCCTGGCCACAAACAGCTTCCATTTCTCCACAGGCCCTGTCATCCACTGCCGTACTACCACTTAATCAGTCCAGTAAACTGTTTGTGCATAAGATACTTCCTAAGCTTCTGCAACATAAGCCCCTAAACGAGACCCAATTACCGCACCCAACAGCTCCAATCGTGGCAGAGTTAGCTTCTTTAATGGTGCGACTCTACATTTGCTGGCCACCAATCTCGTCTGAACGGGTTGACCATCCTGACGCATTCTTAGATATGCTACTGCCCCGTAAGCCTTCGTGCTTGAATCACAAAATATGTGTAATTGCCAATCAGTTTATGTTTTGGTAGTACCATACCACCTTGCTACTTTGATTTCGTTGAGGACACGCAACTCTTCCCACCAACAAATCCACTTATCCTTCATGTCATCCGGCATAGGCTCGTCCTAGGCAATACGCTTTTCCCATAATTGTTGGAAAAAACATTTAACTACAATAACTACTGGTGCAATCAACCAGAGTGGGTCAAAAATCTGTGCAGATGCTTGCAAGATTGTTCTTTTGGTATGCACATTAGTACGCAAGAGTTCCACAACAGGTGACACGTTAAAAAACAACGTATCTTCTTGGAGATTCCATGGAATTCCTAAGACCTTTGATGTTATTTTTTCTTCACTCGGTGAAACTACAATGGCATGCTCTTGAGATTTATCTTCTTGTTTCCATCGGTCTCTTAGCTCTGACGAATTTGTCTCCCATTTTCGTAAAGGCATTCCAGCTTGTGCCATAATCATTTTCGTTTCTGAATACAGCTGAAACGCACTGTCTACTTCCGCAGCACCATTGATTAAATCATCAACATATAAACTTTCGTAGAGGACTCGACTTGCCCTTGGATAGTCCTTCTGGAACTGTTTTGCATGATGGCGTACTGTTGCAGCTAGCAGGTATGAACTGGCTTTAACTCCAAAAACTACTCTTGCCATTCGAAGCAATCGAATCTTTAAAGGTTGCCCAGGCTTCCAATCTTCCTGCACCCACAAAAATCGAGCTGCATCTCTATCTTCCTCTGACAGTCCAACCTGCAGGAATGCTTTCTCGATGTCCCCGACAATGGCTATTTTGTAACTTCGGAACTGGATCTGTATTCTCAGAATGTCTGGGTTTAGGTTAGGTCCGGCATTTAAACAGTCATTTAAAGACAAACAGTCTTGCTCATGTGACGAGGCATCAAAAACAATTCGGACCTTTGTAGTTGCTCGCTCTTCCTTTATGACAGGATGGTGAGGCAAGTAGTATGTCATTTTACTTTCAGGAAACTGTTTTTTGACCTCTTCTGCATGACCCATCTGAATGTAGTCTTGCATTCCTTGGTCATACCGCTCCCACAGCTGTTGGTCTTTGGATAGGCGTCGCAGCAACTTTAACAGCCTTTCATCAGCCAATCTCCAATTATTACTAAGTAATTGTACTCCTTCTTTCCAGGGCCACTTTACGACGTAACGGCCATCTTTGAATTTTACTTGTTTTTCGTACTCACGCTGTACTGCATCTTCTTCTTGTGTCCATTTGTTTTGTTCATTCGAATCTTTGACTCCCATGCTTTCCAAGTCCCAAAAACGTTGTAGCATCTGATTAAGTGAAGCTTCTTCCTTTTCATTATCATGCATGCTAACATGGCAAACTGCAATCATCTGGTGTGCTGTCTTTAATTGTGTAACTGACGTAGGGCCATGCAAGATCCATCCAAATCGACTCTCTACAACTACGAGAGCTTCTCCAAGACGTTTGACTCTTCCAGTAACAATCTTCCAATACACATCAGAGCCCAGAAGAATTTCTATATCTTCCTGTACACCATGGTTTCTTCGACAATCTGATAAAATAATTCCCTCCTTCCTCAAGGTTTCTTCGATCTTTCCAGTTGGCCAGGTTTCCACATAATTACAAATTTGATTCTCTTCTCTTGCATTTATCGTCAATGGTCGTCCATCAGCTTCTCGTAAGGTCAGCTTTATCTTGCGGCATTTATCAGATTTAATAGAACCTCCAAAGGCACAGATGTTTACTAATTCTTCGCCTACTGTTTCAAGACCTAGTTTGTCAACCAAACTTCGCCGTACGAAAGTGCCCTGGCTGCCACCATCTACAAGGCAGCGGACCCGATGGCCTCCTTTGGTGCCCTCTACCCATGCTTGCACTGTTTGCAAAACCACTGTAGCTTGGCCACTCAAACTGTCGTCTACATTTTCATACGTCATCGATGTTACAACAGCAGAAGAATTAGCTGACGATTCAGACTTAACTTGCTGCACTTCGTTAGCTCCTTCTGAAAGCTTTTTCCTACATAAAGCAGTGTTATGCCGACCTTTACACATTTCGCAAGAAATGTCACGATATCTACATCTTGTGGCGGTGTGTTTAGACCCTAAACACAAAAAACACCTGCCTTGTTCTTTTAATTTGTCTAGTCGGGCTGGCACTGATGTCACTACGTCACAATGCTTGTCTCTGTGGGTCTTATTTTGACAGAACAAGCAAGCTCCTTTAGTTTTTTCTTCCCTTGGCTTCTCCACATCCACATGCAAGGCAGCAGCTGAAGGTATCCAAGATCTTTTCTTCCAGTTTTCACTTGCCTTGTCACTTGGTTTATCTTTATTTTCGTCTTCTTTCATTCGTTGTATCTGGGCTACTCTCTCACGACTTTCTATTTCTTTCAGAAGAAAATCTAAAAGTGCTTTCACAACATTTGCTTCACTATCGTCTCTTTTGCGGATCCATTCAATCAAAACGTCCATGGGTAAGGCTTTCATTACGACCGGACACAAGAGTTGACCATACATGTCATGTTGCACTCCCAAAGACTCTAGTCCTCGTATTTGGGTTTCACACTCAGTCTGCCACCTCGAAGCCTTTTTGCTTTTTCCATGGTTCTAGTGGGTTTCGGCACCAATGTTTAGAAAGTTCAAGCAAAAGGATTAGTAACGATCACCACAAAAAAACTATTTTATTGCTACCGATTTGTAGCCATGTCAACCACAGAGAAATTGCCAAACAAAACATTGTTAGAACTACGCCAGTGATCATTGTTAGTTTTACCAATTATTTCGCAACAGTTTGCGAGTGTTTACTCACTTCCGAGTGGATCACCTGCGCCGGTAAATGGTGTGTCTGAACTCGTTAGTACGGCGTGTGATGCGCATTTCCTTGCAACAGAGTTGCACGCGACTCTTGCTAAGTGCAAAGCCAGTAGTGCGGCAGGTGTTGATGGCGTGTCCTACGTGGAATTGTTTGCTCTGACGGAGGAAGGGAGCGATGAGCTCTTCCTGTACTACCGTAAATTGTTTGATGGCGCTGAGATACCACATTCGTGTATGTTCACAGTAACCATCCCAGTGCACAAGCGCGGCAGCGCAAAGTCTAACATATGCAACTATCGCCCGACAGCTTTATTATAGTGTGTGCGTAAGGTTTACGAAAGAATGCTGGTGCTGCGATTGAGCTGGCACCTTGAATATTATGGTTGGCTGTCACCTAAACAGCTAGGGTATTGTCCTGGACGTAGCGCGCAGGATACCGTTTATTTTCTCCTCTCAAGTGTGAGAGAGGCATGGGTCCATGGGCTAACTCTTGTTGCGTGTTTCTTGACATTAGAGCTGCCTACGACACAGTTAGCATTGCATGGGTGCGTACGGCACTACAACAGACGGGTGTAGGAGTTAAGTTGATGTCTGCTGTACTTGCTCTCCTGGATACCAGATGTTTTGCCACGAGGGTCAATGCAGTATGGTCAGCTCAGTCTGCAACTGACAGGGGCTTGCCACAGGGCAGCTGCCTGAGTCCGGCGTTGTTTCAGTTTCAATAAATGATGTTCTTATTGAATTGGGACTGAATAACAACATTGTCTGTTATGCAGACGACGTTACTTTATTGTTTGTAGCTGCCAGTGGCGCAGGGAAGGGGGGGGGGGGGCCCCGGGGGCCCTGGCCCCCCCCCGAAACGAAAGTGAAGCAAGAAAAAAAAATGCCTTTTTTTTTTAAATTAACAATTTCTTTATTTGTGCTTTAGGTCAAGCTGTGTGAATGTTGAGTAGCCGGTTAATCATAAAATAAACTAAAAATAAATTCAGGAACATCAAATCTGTTTTAGCGTCTGACAGTTCTTGGACAAGTCCCCTTCCCTACTTGAAACCATTTCCCCGCTAATAATCCAAATAACACATTCCAGGCGCTTGCCAAATCCTTTGTAATCTGCCTACTTTGCTCCTCCCCCAAGCAACGTACTCTTTCGTCAACCAACTGTTTCCATCTCACTTACTTAACCTTCAACCCTCCACCCCTAAAAACCCTTCTTAGGTGGGTAGAGCCAGTCGGTCATAATACCACTATATTGGTATTCTCTTTTCATTCCGTGACTTTCTTTGGCAATGCTCGTAAGAAGAAGAAGCAAGACAAAATCAAAGGAAGTGAATACGGCAGGAAATAATAGAAGTGAAGATGAAGGCTGTCCAGAAACACTTGAAAATCTTCCAGTTAAAAAGTCGAAAACAGCAACACGCAGGTTGGATTACACAGAACGGTAAGCCAGTCGGCTCAGAAGGGTTAAAAAAAATACAGATGCAAACCTATTTACGTTGCCTTTTGGACTTAAATATCAGACTGCCTGAACGGGGAATCGAACCCACGATCTTTGAAACATTCAAAGTCCGAGGTCTACCTCTGAGCCATACTGGCACGGCCTGACACGGTCTGTATTTATTTAACGCAAGTTGGATGTAGGAAACTTTGACGAAACCAGATGGAACAAAAAGCAGGTCTTCTCAACGGAGGAAAAATTGGAATTGTTTTCCCTGTTGGGTTCTAGATCAAGATCATGTTTTTCCACAAATGATGCAAAATGAAAGAAATCGTTCTTTTCCACATAAATGGCTTAACAAGAACCAATGGCAGGCTTACAGTAAGGGAAAAAATAAGACATTTTGCAAAACGTGTCTGATTTTTTTGCCAGAAAAGTCTGGCAAAGGAAAAGGCCGACAACTGCGTTCGTTAGTAAAAACAGCATTCACTAATTATGAAGATGCAATTGAATTGTTTGACGAACACAGCCAGAAAAAAAATACCGGGAAAACGTAATGGACAAATCAGACAATTTTATTTTTGTTACTTCCGGAAAAAGAGAAGATATTCGACATCAACTTGATAATGCTCGTAAAGTGGAAGTTGTGGAAAACCGAGAAGGGTAAGCAGAGAAAACGTAGATAATTTAATTTTTTCTGTCAGTTTCACATGATTTGAAATGGGCCTATAGGCTTATTATTTAATATATTTGGCTTTGGTTACAGCTTTTGTCAATGCCATATTATTTTACCAGTTTAGTCAAGTAGTTTGTTATTTTAGTTATTATCGTATCCCGTTACTTTTAACATTAGGGTAGGCCTAAACATTTATGAAATTAATCGTGGATGTGAAAAATAATAGCAGGCCAATTTTAGGCTAATTAAAAAGTGTTTTGATCGTGTAAAATCGTCCATGAAACCAATATAATTACTTTTTACACTAAATACGGCAAAAATAAATTGCTATAATATCAATAACTAGGAAAAAGGGTGGAGGGTGTTGGTTGAGACCTAATGGGACGTGACAGTTAGGTTATTAGCGCCAATCTCAGTCACACTGCAGTGGTCCGGATTGCTCCACACATTACAGAGATGTTAAAACAAGCCCCAAATCTAGATCTTATCATACATCTGTACCTGCAAAAATAAAAAAATAAAAATAAAAACTCGGACAAGAGGCAGAAAAAATTCTTGGGTGAAAAGGTCCAGGAAAAAAAGACCTAAGGGGAAAAGGTCTGGATAAAAAGATTTGGGGAGAAAAGGTCCGTGGAAAGAAGGTTCGGAAAAAAAGATCCAGTGGACAATTAATGTACGAAAGAAAATTGTCCAGAAAAAAAAGGGTCTGCGGGATAAAATCCGTGGAAAAGAGGTCCTGAAAAAAAATTGCAGGAAAAATAAGTTTTTAATTTTCTTGAACATTAACAAAAAACATTAACAACTTTAACATGATCGCATCATAATGCTAAATAAATTTCTCAAGAATATGTAAAAACAGTACCCTTTAGAAGCCAGATAAGGCAATGATGAACACCAAAATGCTTCAGCTTCCGGGGCTCTGCCCCGGACCCCGCTGGGGGAGCTTACAGCGCTCCCCCAGACCCCCTTGCTGACTTTGTTCGGCCCCCTCCGAAAATTTTTTCTGGCTGCGCCACTGGTAGCTGCAGACCCAGGAATGTTAGCTAGTATAATACAGGGGGTGCTTAAGGAGGCAACAAGCAAGCTCGCCAAGTGTGGCTTAGCTTTGCTACCCGCAAAGACAGAGCTTTCAGTTTTCTCCCGGTCGCACACTGTAAGATCAGTACCTATTGCTGTTACTGTTGATGGAGTGCCCATCCAAAAGGCAGAGCACGCACACGGGTTCTGCAACGGAAAGTTGCTCGTAACCTCCCCATATTGAAAACATTAGTACAACATCGTGATGTGAATCGTGGCATGATCATGGCTGCGTATCGTGTGCATATAAGAGCGGCTTTAGATTATCACCTCCTTTTCTTGGCGACAGTCCAGCGGTATCTACGTGCTTTGCAGGTTGGTGTCAATGATTGTCTGTGAGTGGCCACGGGTTGCTTCCTGTCGACTCCGGTACAGGCCCTATGGGTTGAAGCTGGAGAGCTCCCGCTTCTCCTGCGAGCGGAGGAATTGCTTGTCATGTTATGTCTTCGAAATGTCGGTCGTGGACTGTATGACCCTGTTGCAAAGGTCTTGATTGATTACCTGGATCTCTCAGATAGGGAACGTGAGGTGTTAGGTGTTGCAGGGCGTGGTATGTCGCTTCTTGCCTCTGACAGTCTGGCACCATTCCTGAATATTGTAACTGTTTCTCCGTCATGCCCATGGCGGTGGACTGCAGACTTGCACCGAGTTTTTCGACAGAGCAGTCCAGACGCGTGTCACAGCTATTCGAATGCCTCTTATCAGAGAGAAACGAATACTGGAGGAATCGGTATTTTCATTCCAGTACTAAAATATGCCATCAGGCGTTCTCTGCAGAATGTTCACTCCAATTTTATTTGTGAGCTAGCGGCGATCTCGGTCGCACTGTATGTAGCTGCAGATCTTGATCTTCCAATATAGAGATCTGCTCGGACTCTAAGGCTGGAGTAGCAGCCGTTGTGACGGTTGTGACAATAATGAAGTTTGAGTGTCCGGTCATATTCTCCATATGCTGGAAGCTGTGGGTCTCTACTCAACAGAGGATTCCGTTCATTGTGTGGGTGAAAGGACATAATGGTGTGACTGGTAATGAGGCAGCTGATACCACTGCAAAAGAGGCTGCTGTAGAGACGCCATGTTCTGTTGTCATGGCCCAGTCAGTGCGGTCACTGAAGCACCCCATGCGATGCAGAACTCTTCGGACATGGAATGAGCAGTGGGCAACTGCGCAAACAGGCAGGTCTTGTATCAGTTGACACCAGTGTGCTCGTATGCTGTTTCTACTGACAGACTGCCCTACTGGGCTGCACACATATTGGGGTTTGAATAACATCTCTGTAATGTGTGGTGCAGTGGCAACCCGGACCACTGCACTGTGACTGAGGTTGGCGCTAATGACCAAGTTGTCGACGCGCCATTAAGCCTCAATCCCCCCCCCCCCCCACATATTGGCGCGGCTTCGCACAGGCCATTCGCTGCTTCCTGCGCACAGGCACCGTCTGGGGTGGCTGCAGCACCCAATATGCAGGTGCGGTGACGATGGCTCTGTGCAGCATTTTCTCCTTGAGTGTAAGTTCCATCGGTGCACATGCGGTTTTGCGCAGTAGATATGGTGTAGATATGAACCTGCAAACCTTATTTACGGACTAGTGAGGGAAAACAATGTGTTGTACGCTGGCGTGCGGTTGCTAATTTTGTGTGGGCAACAGGTGAACGACTGCGAGCCCTCTTCCATCTATGATGGTTGGTACATGTGAGACTTGCGTGAGAGAGTGTATGAGTGAGGGGTGGTGTTTGGGTGCTGTGAGTACTGATTTGGGTGGGTTGTGTTATCAGTTATGAGAAATATAGACATGTTATCTTTTGTGGAAGGTGTAGAGTTGTTCTCTTTTGTGTAGTTCTTTTTTAGGGTGGGTGCATGGCCTAGGGCCGAGGCCCCAATAAAGTAGATTGGATTGGATTAGCTGCGGCTCCATTAAATATATTCAATCATTGTCGTGAACCAAAATAGAAAGGCCTTGGTTTTTGCTTTAATCTTTCAGTTTTAAACCATAGCTTGCAAAGTATAATTTTGAGGTCTTCTCAAAATTGAACGGCCGTTATGACTGAATGATTTATTTACTTCTTCAATGCAGGCTTCGGGAAGCTAGTTGAATTGTTTCCGTGATTGTTTGCCATAATACTCACAGGGTTTTAGCTAGCGTTAACCGCACCCGGTCATCTGCCCGACGAAGCCCTAAGACCCTAATACTGCATCTGCTTGCAACAATGCAGAATCAACTACCCATCAGCTGATGTATGCTAACTCTAGACGCACGCTAGTGTGCTGCCATCAAATAAAAAAACATGGGATAAAGCTTGGGCAGAATCTGAACATAAATACGAATTTCTAATGTTTCGTTTTTTTGCAAACAAAATTAAGTATACAGTGGACATACCGTACACATGATAGACCACACCGTAGCAATTACAATAAGACGGATGTGAAAAAAACCAATAAATTAACTAAACAAAAAACGGCTTCGCCGTTTAGATAAAAGCATTAGAGCTCGTATCCCCATACTCACTGCTGTGAAGGTACACGAATAAAAACGGATTGGAGTTCACTCGAACGCAACGAACTATAATTTGAACTCCAATTCCAGGGAACAAGGATTGTGACATGCCAGTCATTCATCTACATCACTAATCAAACAAACAAAACGGTTGGATACTTAACACAAATAAAATACGCACACAAAACTCAACATACACACGCACATGAAGCAGAACGACAATCTAAAACACATACAAACAGATGCCGTAAACAGCAAAAAGCCTACAAAGGATGCAAAATACATACACAAAGAGAGGCAATAAGTAGCTACAGCTACTACCTAGTCGCATCCGGTCTTCTGACCAGTTCTCCACTACCAATAGTGAGGCACACTTCTCTATCACGCATTGCAACAGCTATCTCTATTATATAATCTAAAAGCAGCAACCATCAGAATTGCCCGTTAAAAATGTGTTAGCTTTTAAGCTTATTTTACATTTTAGGCGTAATTGTCAGCGTTTAGGCCTAATTTAAACTTTAATTTCGTAAGTAGCAACTAACGGAGATTTGAATTGTATACAGTACGCCTATTCATTTTTGCAACACGGTATGCCTCCGGGCACGCAGTTACAGTGTTAAAACGTAATGCGCAAAGTGGCCTATGCTATAGACCAGTGGTAGTAAGGAAGGGACAGGAGAGACGCTGTTGAGAAAGCCAGCAGTGACTCGTAGCAACTTGACATTGCCATGGTAACGTGATTTTCCTAATTTTCACGGCAGTTTTAGTTTCGTACGTAGAAGATAGGCCTAATGGAGAATTTGGTTCGACCGTAAGCCTATTCATTAATGCAACAATGCGACAAGACTTTTAAACAAAGCTAAAATGTTTTTGTCTTTACGGCAGCGTTAAAACAAATCCTTAGGATTTCAATTCGACGATGAAATGTTATTATTTAATTTAGATACGTCGAAGAAGTCTATTAGCTATAAGGAGGTAACAATGTTTTAATTTGCCATGTCAGTTAACTAACTTTTGACACTGAATCTAACGTTGTAAACAGTGGTCGTGTAATGTTCTACTCTAGTGACCATTTGACCAGAATAAACATTATTATCTAGGATGGCATAAGGGCAGTCAATTGGGTTTGGTTGGGTGCACGGGTAGCTACGAGCACTGGGGCGTCAGATTCGCTAGGCATCTTTGTCCCAGCTGTACATCTCTGGCTTCGTTCCCACCCGGGTTCGATCCTGGGGAGGGAAGTGTATATGTATGGGTTTTTCTCCGGTTGTTTCCCGCCCATTGCACGAGGGTTTCCTCCAGGTACTCCGGTTTCCTCCCTCATGCAGCAAAAAACAACTGTTTCTGATGGTGGTAAAACCTTCCACTTAACATCTGCCCCTTGGGCCTAATAACAAGCTATTACCTAATTAGCCGACACATTCTATTATTATTTATTATTATTATTATTGTATAAAACACTAATTATGTATAAAATAGGTAGGCTAAATAATAAGCAATCATTCATCTAATACTGGGCCTTTAATCGACACTCCGGCGTACACAATACTAACCCCACAATATAGCCAATTAAATCAATGACAGATTGTTATGATTTGATTCTATCGATTACAATTATTCGGCAATGAGTCGAACGAATGGCATTACGAATTAAGTCGAGCGTTATCAAAATAACTGAAATTTCCTCTTACTGTGGAAAATATAAAGCAAATACACTTTAAAAGCACACAAGAAAATACCTTTGAACATATTTCATAGCATTGAACATGTTAACCAACCATTTTCATAAACAATTGCAAGATGTCAACAAAATCAACAATGATATTTTCCAACAAAGCTTAACCAGCACTATTTTCATAAATAGGCTACCAAATTTTCCCGTACTTTTGAGTGTTAAAATCCTGTTTATAAACAAACCAACTATGTTGTTGACTATCAGAAAAATCCAAACCGAATTTTAACGTAAAATTTTAGCTTTGCAAAGACTGTAAAGTGCGGAAAATGACAGTACTTCCTGTGAAATACAACTGAATGCTCTTAAATTATTAATATTACTTTTTCTTTCCGGGGATTAGAGGGAATTGAATCACACTTATGATACCATTGTAATGTTCTATTCCAGTGACCATTTGACCAGAATAAATATTATTATCCAGGATGGCATAAGGGCAATCAATTGTATAAAACACTAATTATGTATAAAATAGGTAGGCTAAATAAT
>JAHWFP010227178.1:0-15173 GCA_023313725.1 Lithobius niger
TTTTTTCCCTGACGCTGGGTGGAGTTGCGTCCACCCATAATATTATTAAGCCTTCTTGATGCTTGGAAAGTAGGGTTAGAGGGATTTCTTCCTTGTTTAATATGCACAGACCGGCTTTGAATTTGTGTCCTGTTGGTTGTTTTTCCTTATCTGTCTTTCTACTCATATTGGCTGACGTCATGAGGTTGGTGTAGTCGTTTGTTACTCCTCCTATGAACCACTCTTGGCATGGCTATATTTGAGTAGTTGGCTCTGGTGATATGTATCCAAGAGCGTGATACTGAGGAGCAGTTAGAATCATGGTTGAGGAAGGGTTTTTGCCTAAGTCTTGTTACTTCTGGTTCTTTGAACTTCATTTTGCTAATTTCCTTTCTTATTTTCGATATCTGTTGCTTATCTGTATTCCCATCCCCTGTTCTCTTGGTGCGAATGAGTGGTGGTAAATGTTTGGTGTCACCGTGAGGGTGTAATCTCGTACTGGTCGTGTTAATATTAGGTTTCTATACCGGAATAGTGTCGTCCGAATGATAGTAACTAGGCTATCTCTCTTTTTTACTTTTGCCCCTATTAAGCCAGGTCTCTCTTTTACCCCACTTCTACTGTCGTCCTAACATCCTTCAAACTGTCCCATGCATGTGATTGTGGTCCATGTCCCCTGATGTCACTTTCCATTTTCTTACTTGACACAAGGTTTTGCTCGTCTCATCTTATGTTTTTTCCCTTTCTCTTTTTCCTTGTCTTTCATTACTGATATTGTCAGTTTTGTAAGTTTCGCCTGTACTTAGATTCTTAGTTCTTTGTCTTGGTTTGTTCAGCTTAATATGAATTGTTCTTCTTCGGTGCTTTTTGTTTGGTCAGTGTGGGTCAAAGTCATTACCATATTATAACTATTTTTTGGTATGTAATATGAATATTCAACTGAACTTTGGTACTTGCTCTTGTTGTTTATAATTTTGTATTTAATTCATTACTTATGTAGTAAGTACCCTCGGTTACGAACGACTGTTATTTTTGCTTATACTGGGTTATAAAGTTCACCGAATTTAACCAAACTATTGGTGTGTTTCCTGCCTTATTTTCCAATTGTTTGCTTTTTTCCATCCTTAACTCGAATTGATTGTTGAAAGTCGGGTCGAATGCACCACTGTAGTGATTAATTTACCCCCACCATTTCTTTGGCACTTAACCTTTTCTCATTGACATTTAGTGGTTTGGACCGAAGTTTTACTGCACTTTTTCTCCTCCACACATTTAACTCAAAGCTATTCTTGTAGTATTTAACGTATTTTTGTTGATCTTTGCTCCAAAATCGTGTTCATTCTGAATTCTTTCCTGAATGAAAATAAAAGTTGCGGACACCTATTCCACAGCAAGAGAGGCTTCTGTCACATCTGTGTGTGTATTCTACTCAGTAATGTATGCATGATCCTTGTGATTCGTTGCGTGCTATGGACGATGTGTCAGCTGCAACGAGCTTCCAACTCAGTATGCCTTGGTTAAGTTGTATGTCATTCGCTAATTGTTTAATTTTTTTGTCTAGCATAATTTCATTACACGTAGTATGCTTAATTCAACTTACTGTTTGATCATGAATTCACATTGTATTTCATATTTCTTTTGTTATGATTTGCACACTTTCACCACTTGTATGCTACATCACACAGAACTCCCATGTTGACAGGACACAATAAGACTTGATCATCAGTGTTCATGTGTAAGCATCGTTTGGTTTTGGGTGATGTGCCCATAACAACGGTTTCATGAGGTGAATGTAGTTGTCAACTTTTCCATGTCGTTATCACCATTGCCTCTCGTTGTAAGTCATCGACATTTATTCTGTTTCGAAGTTGAGTGTATGTTACCTATGCTGCTTTCAAAGATGTTAGCGGTCATCATCAATTTGCCAACTCACAATGCCATTCATTTCATCGAGTGACCATGAAGTTCCTGACATAATCTTTCGTTAATCCTGGGCTTGCCTCCATTCATCCAAAAAGATAAAAAGAGTAACCACCGTTTCTAACCTTGCAAAAATGTTCTGAGCACATCAATTGTAATTTTGTCAAACTCTGTTAAAGGCAAGGGCACGGTTAACAGAGTAGACTGAGCGTGTTGTTGCCTATCACGTCAACTGTTTTTAACTGTTTATTTAACATCACATGAAGCTGTGTAATAACTTTCATGTAGTACTTACATGAAATTTGGTAGAATTTACGAACCACCCAACTGTCGAGGGGGCTATAATGTGCAGACAGAATGACATCATGCTATCAAAAGGGGAGGGGCATCACTTCTGATGGGGCAGGGGTGTGAGAACGTGAAGGGGTCAAGTTTTTTTCAACACACACACATCACGTAGAAGATACACGAATTTTGGTAGATTTTACAAGAATATTTTTTTAGGTAAAATTTACATCACCTGGAGGGTGAGATAAATTCCAAGGAATATTGATGTCACTTTTGTAGCGTAGCAGGCTTCACAAAAGCTGACCAGTCTCCTTGCTCAAGTGCCCATCAGGTAGGCCTCTTGGTCATAGGAGTCCCTTGTGCTGTTGCTTCCATGCAGAGCCACAGTGACAGCACAAGTGAAGAGATTTGTGGCAAGCGAACCTTCACTAAATAGACTTCAAGTATGGTGCCATGGAACTTTAATAACTATTATAAATGGGTTTACGAACGAAACACAACCCACGACGGGTTTTTGCAGAAATTAAAAGCTCATTAAGTATAAACAGGATATAAACAACAAGACAAGCTAGATTACGAATCCGATTACACAATGTAGGTGGTTTACAATCTGAGTGTTGTTCACAATTGCAGCTGGTTTTAGTTTCGTTATACACATCTTAAGCACAATCATAGCCAATGCTTAATGTGATCACTGGGTCGTTGTACATGAAACAGTCTACTTGGTTCGAAAATCAGGCGAGTGGAGGTCAAATGCATATTATCCAGACCATATACGATTTGCCAGAATTAGTATGGAACTTCTATTACACATTAACACAGTTTTTCCGTTGGGATTGAGCACTCAGTTTCCAATCCCTGTTCTTTTTTATGTTACACCATTATCATATTAGGATCTTGGCATTTCGGTTAATAACAAGATCATGATTGTAGACACCAATAAAACTATAGACTTTGTAACCGGTTAGATAAACGTGTTGATATAGGGAGCATCGTTAAAAAAAAGAATTAAAAAAATTTATTTCCTCAAAACTATAACAACTAGACCAATCTGCCCGCTTAAGCGCCCATCAGGTAGGCCTGTTGGTCATAGAAGTCTCTTGTGCTATATTCAGCACAATGGGAGGTGATTGCTTCTACGCAGAGCCACATTGACAGGATGGGGATACAATTTTCTTAAACAACCACACTGTAGCAATTAATATTTTGTTTCCATGCTAATGATGTGCTACATATGTCCGTCTAGTAGCTGCATCATTAAAGAACATATGCTCATCTTGTCGAGAAACATAATCTAATTAGTATTAAAAACGCTTAAGCATATAAAATACGGATGAAAGCCTTAAAAAACGTAAAGCTCTAAAGGAACAGATATTAGCAAATGACATGTAAACCGTCAGCGTCACACTAATAGGTGTAAAACAATCTCCAGCGTCCCAAAAACAAGCTGGAGCTTCTTTTACACGTATTAGTGCGATGCTGATGGCTTACGTGACTTTTTCTAATATCTGTTCCTTTGAGCTTTAAGTTTTTTTAAGTCTAACATTCTTATTTTATACGCTTAAGCATTTTTTTAATATTAACATCCATTATGTTTTTCCTTGTTTCAGCAAGAATAAGACAGAAAGAAATATTGTAATCCCTTGAAATAACTGTTTTAAGAGAGCATTTTTAATAATAAATTTCAGGCTATAGATATTTGAAAATCGGTTCTTTCGTTCGATCTCTAGGTGAGAGCAAAACTTCCCGAACAAGAAGAAAAAAACAATTATTGTAGTCACATTAGTAGAGCTGTTACGGGGCAGAATTTTAGCTAATCATGAAGATCGAGCTAAAATCCATGAAAATTGGTACACAAGTCAACTCTTTAGCGTATAAACTGAGCTAGCTCTGGAACCCCTTGAAATACCCCAATAAGGCCCCTTTTTTTGCCTCCACCACACCTGCCTGTATAAGGTACTTGGCCAACAAATTCTTTCTGCTTGCGCTGAAACATGAATTGGTACACAGGTCATTCTTAGCAGAATAAATCGAACTAGAATTTGTTGATCATCAGCCTCATGGAAAAGCACTGGCGGTGTACACTAGCGGTAGTATGTAAGTTGTTCATACTAACTTACTGATTAAGAACTTGTGTATTGATTTGTGTGTAAACTTCGTATCCATCGATGAACAACTTTGTTTGGACCACACACTTTTAGCCCGGGATGGGATTCATCTCACGTCTCGTGGCAAACGTGCTGCAAAATGAAATAATCATGTTACATACGCCGACCCCATACTTGACCATGTAACAGGGAATATTCCCATGCTGTTTTCTCTTGCAGTTTTTTTCAAGTGTCACCCAGCCCGCTAGTTCCACCAACCCTTCCTTTCGAACTACTGACACCAATCTTTGTCCTGTCTTCTTCTTAAGTCCCGCAGTATTTTCAAAAAATTAGTTTTTTTCCAGGTAATTTTGGCATTTGGGGCATATGATATCATCTTCGTGGTTGAGACGTGGCTTGATCACTCAACTACTGATGCGATGATCATAGGGGGTCACGGATACTCTGTGACCAGGATTGATCTGGGTTCTAGGAGTGGACCTGTGATGGCGCTTTCTAAAAAAGAGCTTGATGCTACAGTTAATCTAGCACAGGATGGTGTTGAAGAATTGTCCATCCGTCTCCCTCACCAGTGCCTTAATTTTATTCTGGGCTATCTACCAGACAGTCATTGTGGCACGGCCATTACTTCCTTGTGTTCTTTCCTCTCAGCTGCTATGGATCTTTGTTGTTCAAATGTCATCCTGGGTGACTTTAATTTTTCATCTGTTGACAGGGCGTCTTCCACGGCTACCGATTGGCCCTACTGTCGTTTTCTAACTTTGATTTCCGCACTGGGCATGGTTCAGCTCGTCGATTTCCCCACACGGGGAAACAATATACTTGATCTTATTTTTTCAGACAATGATCGTCTTATATATGGAATCCAACCTCTTCCAAATTTGGGCACTAGCGACCATGAAATGGTGAGTTTTTTTGTCCACTGTAAACGTTCCTTGTTGAAGCTTAAAATCCATATTCAGGGGAAAAGGGGCAAATTGTCCAGTATTAATTGGCTTCAATATCTCAACTTCAGTAATGCTAACAGTGCCTGGATAGCTTTCCACAAACTTTTATTGGACCTGGTCGCGACTTGTAGAGGTAGACCCTGCTTTAAGTCAATGAGGTTTTTCCTATTAAAAAACTTGATCGGTCCAAACTTACAGCATGGAGGACCGACAAAAAGATTCCTTCCCCTTCAACCAAACTTGCATATTCACAGAGGCAAACTGCTGATGCAGTTGCAATTAATAATTGGTGAAACCAAAACGATGTTGCTGCCATTAGGGATGGTAGTCTGTCTAGCTTGTTTCGTCTCTACAAAACTAAAACGCAATCGGCTCATACCCTACCTCGTTTTCTGGTTGATGGCGTTTACCTAACTTCTAATACAGCCAACGCCGAACTTTTAAATTCAATTTTTCTCTCCAATGTTGTTACAGATAACGACATTATCCCCCCGTTTAACTGTGCGAGTCAGAGTGGTTGTAGTGTTGATCCTTGAAGTGTTGACACATGCGGCATATCCAGCACCAAAATAAAGGGGATTTTACAAATGTTATCTTTACTGTTGAACAGGTGGTTCAGGTATTGTCTTCCATTAAGCCCAGCCATGCAGTTGGTTCAGACGGCTTCTCTGCATATTTTTACAAGCAGCTCATCCATGAAATTTCTCCTGCGTTAACCTTCATCTTTAATCAGTCAATGCCTACGGGTTCCGTTCCTTCTATGTGGAGAACTGCTAACGTCATCCCAAGTTTTAAAAAGGGTGACACTTCAAACCCTGCCAACTATCGGCCAATCGCACTTACGGTTGTTTCATGCAGATCTAAAATCTTCATTACATTGCTCCAAAATTTCGGCCCAGGCCTACCGTCGCCTGGCCCTGGTTAGGCGGTGTTTCGTGAAGTCTCAGGTTTCTACCTTAGTTTGGGCGTTTAAGGTTTACGTTTGTCCTCTGCTCGAATACGCAAGTCCTGTATGGTCACCGTATTTACTACACGACATTGACTGCCTGGAGGCTGTTCAACGTCAGTTCACAAAACGTGTAGCTAACCTTAGAGATCACCCTCCTGCTGATCATCTATCTAGATTGGGACTTCAGCCACTCGAGTTACGTCAGATTTGGGCCAACCTTGCACTAATTTTTCGAATTGTACGGGGAGAGTTGCTAATCGACCTTCCCTTTTTCGATTTTTTTTCTGCTACTCAGACAAGGGGTCACTCTTATAAATTGCAGGTCTCTGAATTGCGAACAGACTGCCGGAGGCTTTTTTTTGCTCTCCGTGTAGTCAAGATCTGAAACTCGCTTCCGGAGTGTGCTGTATCTGCCACCTCGGTCAGTGCCTTACTGAGGATCATTCGCAAATTACCACTTGACCATTTTCTAAGGCGGACCTATTAAGCAGTTTTTACTTAATTTTATGCTCTCTTTTGGGTGCGGCGTAAGCGGCCTTGCGCCCTGCTGTTAACCTTGCTTACCAGCAAAAGATATTATTATTATTATTATTATTATCTGCTACAATGCATGTTTGAGTAAGTTTAAAAATAATTTGTTGGTCATTGATGCTTCATGGGGTGCACAGTTAAGAATGTCCAGTGTACCACAATTATTGCTTTCAGTACGATCAACAAGAATTTATTGATTATCAACCTCATGGAGTGGGAAAAGGGAGGAGCACTGTAGGGCCTTGGAGAATTTGCAGTAGTTCTATAGCTACTGCTAACAATGACTTGTGTACCAAATTTCACTCCTTTAGCACTATCTGCAAGAATATGTTGGTCAGGTCTCAAGAAGGGGGCACAGGGAGTAGGCTGTTGTGCTGCTTTGTGGATCATCTCGAGGGTGTTCCATAGCTAGTTCAATTTGCACTACTATGAATGACTTGTGTACTAAAGTTCAGTTTCTAGCTCGATTTGCAGTAATTCGTTGGTCAAGATACAGGGAAGGAGGTAGAGACTTGGAAGGAGCTTTTGGGATATTTCATTTTTGTTAAATGGCTGGTTCAATGTGTACTGCTAAGAATGACTTTTGTGCTACAATACAGGCATTTAGCTCGATCTGCAAGAATTTGTTGTTCAAACCTCAGTGAAAGGGGTATGGGGTGACGCTGGGTGGCTCTTTGGGCGTATTAAATGGAGATTCCATGGCTTTTTCGATTTGAACTGCTTGAGGACCAAATTTAAAGCCTTTAGCTCGATTTCCAAGATCTTGTTGATCAAGTCTCAGGGAGTGTGTCCAGGGTGGTGATAAGGGCCAAAGCGGGGTGTATCATGGGGGAGTTCCATGCCTGATTCGATTTATGCTGCTGAGAATGACTTGTGTACGAAATTTTATGTGTTTAGATTTTTCTGTAAGAATTTGTTTCGAAAGCCTCTGGAAGCGGCACAGGGGGAGACTGGGAGGACAGGAAACGGGGCGGAGGGGGGGGGGGCTGATGGCACTTGGGGTATTTCTGTGGGGTCCATAACTGGTTAGATTTTTACTGCTAAGAAGGACTTGTGGACCATTTTTCATGTTTTCAGCACGAATAGCACAAATATGTTGCTCTGCCTAATTATTTCAGCCCAGTGCTGTACAATAAAAAATGCTATGTCTACGAGAATACTGCAGTTACATTAAAATCGTGTTCAAAAGGCCTTGGTCATTGTTAATACCTACATTTTAAGCTGTAAAAATTGAAAATCGGTTTGGTGGTTTGCTTTCCTGGTTATGGTAAAGAGTCCCAAACAACAAGAAATGGCCATGCTGTGGACGCCGAACAGTTCGATTGTTGTTATTACAATATGTAATGCGGTGAAATAGTTACGACATGGCCCCAAATACCGAATTTGGTTGGTCTATGTCAATTCAGGGCGAAACTATGAGAGTTCAAAGATTGACGTTTAACATGGAAGTTCATGGTGAGGCTTACGTAAGGACTGCTACCACAGTCTTTGATTAATTCTGATCAATTTGGCATTATGCCCGGAAGATTAAAAGATGTTATGACTTCTCAAATATTTTTATGTATGGACTGAAACTCTTGACATTGGGTCATCGACCAATGTCATGTTTTTGACTTCAGAAAGGCTTTCCACCGAAAATTGGCAGGAAAGCTTGAGATACAGGTTTTGTGGGACGACTCTTGACCTGGATTAAGGCATTGATGACAGATAGGTTATCGGCTCCCCTGAAGATAGTAGGTGGCGCAGTGCAGAGTTCAGTCCTCAGTCCTCTACTGTTTATTCTTTACTTTACTGCCCAGTGCTGTAAAAAACGACCTGTCCCCAACTCCTAATCCTGCGAACAAAGCAAGTTTGGTGATGACCTGCTTTGTCATACCCTCATATTGGAAAACCATAGCATATCCTTATTGCAGGGTGAGAATATCGGAACCCTTGATTTGTAGACTGTATAGCAACTTCCAATTACACAAACCAGCTATTAAACTCGTCATATTGGAAATTCAAACCCAAACCATAATATTTTCATGGTAATCTTAACCTACCAGCCGTATCCAAAACAAAGAATTTGAAAATTGTGCTTTTCTCTATCCTCAAACAATCTTCTCATTGTGATTATATTGTGGACTCAGCCCTTAGCCGACTGCACATCTTAAGGCATGTATGCACCTAAGGAGATACAAACACCTTGTTTTTCGCTTTTTGATTTATGTCAGACGACTCTTTGAGTACGCTAGTTTGGTTTGGTCCCAACACTTGTTACGAGACATTGATCACATCAAATCCCTCCAGTATCGTTTTACCCCATCCTTGGCAGGTTTTCAAGACCTTCCATACCTCACACGCTTACAGCGTTTGAGATTGGAATCCCTTGAATTATGACGATTGAATGCCAATCTATTTTTTTTCGCTTTTAAGATATTAGGAGATTGCTTCCAATCGACGTCTCCTTCTTTGAACACTCAAAGGTGTAAAAAACAGGGGGCTACTGTTTTATGCTGGTCAAGCCTAAACTCCATTTGGACGTTCTCTTTATTTTGCAGTGAGAATTGTTAACCAATATAATGCGCTGAAGTCTAAATTAGTCCAGTCACCCTCTCTTCGGACATTTAGACTTGTATTTGACGGGGTAGACCTGAGACCATTTCTGAGCATCCTAGAGTTTTGTCTGACCAAATTACCTCCGTTACCTTAATGAACCGTTCGTGGGACTGGCTTTAGATACTTTGGTCCTGCTTTCTCCCTTCACTACATACCGAATGCGGAAAACACATATTATTATTATTATTTATTATTATTATTATTATTGAGAGCCCTAATGACAAACAATATAAAAAATTCGAACTGTAACTGAACACTAACCTAAAAAAACAAAAATCAAACAGAATGTATTGGTTTCATTCTAGACTCGCACTGGAAATACAAAAAAAAAACATATAAAGACGTTAATGAACAAATTGAGATACTTTCAAAAATCTATCAATTAAGAAAAGTTCAAATAAGAAGAATAAACAAATTTTGTTTCGATGCATGCATTAAAAGTCAGTTACGATATGTCATTGAAATTTATGGTTTAGCATCAGATTATATAATTCAAAGACTTCAAAATTTACAAAATAAAATAGTAAAAGTCTGGTTTGGAAGTAAACTAATTAAAACAAAAGACCTTTACAAAATCAAAAAATTCTGTCAGTGCTCAAGCTAATAATAACAAAAACAGCAAAGATTAAGAACAAATACTAGATGATACGACTTACTAAATGGGGGGATTGAGGCTTAATGGCGCGTCGACAACTTGGTCATTAGCGCCAACCTCAGTCACAGTGCAGTGGTCCGGGTTGCCACTGCACCACACATTACAGAGATGTCATTCAAACCCCAAATCTAAATCTTGTCATACACCTGTACCTCCTGCAAAAATTGAAAAACACCGGACATGAGGACAGACTTATCACCCAATTGACGCGCAATGTCATGCGGAAGATGGAAACGACGACGAACACCATCAGATGGTGACAATCAACAAGGAAGTGCCGGACCGTAAGTGGCCGTCGACACCAAGAACATTCAGGAGGGTAGACCCCCCGCAAAAGGAAACAGTGAGTCCTTGACCTTCAGGGCACGCATTTCATTGTCTTTAGCGACTCCATGAGTGCCCTGGAGTCCTTGGCGAATTACAATCCTCGGAACCCCTTGACACAACGTGTCCAAGCTTTGCTTTCTCGCTTGCCTGGCCGGCGGAAAACCGTGCTTTTCTGCTGGATCCCAGGCCATGTTGGGATAGGTGGAAATGAGCAAGCGGATTCTGCAGCGAAAGGGGCCGTTTCTGGCCCGCTCCGGATGGATCTCGGCCTTGTTCCCTCAGACGCCTTTCCAACTCTGCGTCTGAAGTTACACGCTTTTTTGGAGGCCTTGTGGAACAGTCAAGTCGGTAATAAGTTACGTGCTATTAAAGGCACTGTTGAGGAATGGCACCCGGCGTGTCGCCGCAGTCGCCGTGAGGAGGTGGTGTTGGCCGTTTGCGCGTTGGTCACACTCGACTTACTAAATGGATAAACAAATATAATTAAGAAATAAAAGTAACTATATAGCGTTGTTATTTAACCTTTTGACAGAGGACTTATTAAATTAGCCAAGTATAAAAACCTTGAAACCAGAATTAATTTTTGTTTTACTTAATAACTAAACGTAATAATTTCAAAGATTTAATAATGAACAACAACAAAACTAAAAAGGAATTTAAGGTCTTAACTATATCATGTAATATTGTAATTTATTAATTTATTGAAATACCTAATTTATTTTTTCATGTATTTGTGTATTGCTGCTCCTATAAGTTATACGTGAACTTTGAGCTTATCCTATGCAATAAAATATTTTTATTATTTCATATCCTGCTACCATTTTGTTGTTAGACAGAGCAAATACACTCTTGTAATGGCTCCAATGATGTCCGTCATTGCTGGAACATTTTTACGTTTAGAAAACCACAGAGGAAAAAGTCGTATGGGTTCAAGTCCAGTGAGTTGGGTGGCAAATCACAGCCAACACTTTGAGTTTGAAAATAATGGTTCGATAAAAATATTTTACAAACGTTGTCAGGCTATTGTTGGCCGTATCAAGGACCATGGCAGCATCAGCTGCAGCAGCACAGTCCTTATATAAGCCTCAGCATGTACTTCCATGTTAAACGCCAAACTTTGAACTCCTATGGTTTCGCAGAATTTACATAGAGCAACGAAATTAGGTATTTGGGGCCATGTCATAATTGCTTCACTGCATGACAAATTTTGATGACAACAATCGAACCATTCAGCGTCCACAGTATGGTATTTTCTTGTTGTTGTTGTTGTCATTGTTGTTGTTGTTGTTCTAGAGCTTAAAGCGCAGGTATGGACAAAGCCTAGGGTCTTTCGCATGCTATTTTAATGTAACTACAATATTCTTATGACAGAAACCTAATGGCCAAGAAACGTTGCTTTCACTTAGAGATCGAACCAACAAACCGGTTTTCAATTTTTATAGCTTAAAATGTAGGTATTAACAACGACCAGGGCCTTTTGAATGCATTGTTAATGGGATTGAAGTGTTTTCGTCGGCAGAGCATTTATTATTGAAGAGCACTGGGTAGAAGTCATTAAGTGAAGTAACAAATTTTTGCAAATCGAGCAAAAAAATGAAATTTGGTACACGAGCCATGCACCCTTATGAAATACCCCCAAGTGCCTCCAGACTCCCTCTCCGTCTCCCCAGTCCCTCTATATGCCACTCTCTGAGGCTTGATGAACAAATTCTTGCAACTCGAGCTAAAAAATCTTGAAATTTGGCGCACTAATCATTTTTAGCAGTACAAATCGAACAAGCCGTGGAGTTCCAATGATATACCCCCAAAGGTATAGTGGGACCTAGTGTCCCCCCCACCACCCCGCAGTGCTCCCCTCATTGAGGTTAGACCAACAAATTCTTGCACATTGAGCTAAAAACATGAAATTCGGTGCACAAGCCATTCTTAGCATTACAAATCAAACCAACTACGGAACCCCCATTAAATGCCCCAAATGGCCCTCCCAACACCCCTATGCCCCAGCCTGATGCTTGACCAACAAATTATTGCAAATCGTGCTAAACGCTTGAATTGTGGCACAAAACCTGCAGCTTGACCAACAAATTATTGCAGATCGATCTTAAATCATGAAATTTGTAACACAAGTCATTCGTAGTAATACAAATTGAACTAGCAAGGCACCACAATGGTCCTTTGTGTAACCCCTCCTTGAGGCCAGACCAACACATTCTTGCAGTGGTAAAATAATGAAGTTTGAACACAAGACATTGTTAGCAGTAAAAATCAAACTATCTATGAAAAACCTGCGAAATCATCCAAAAACCTTCAGTGCTGCTCCCTATTCACGCTCCCACCCGGACCACTGCACTGTGACTGAGGTTGGCGCTAATGACCAAGTTGTCGACGCGCCATTAAGCCTCAATCCCCCCCCCCCCTATTCACGCTCCATGAGGTTGATACGAAAAAAATTCTTGCTGATCGTACTAAAATCATGCATTGTGGTACACCAGTCATTTCTATTAATAGAAAAAGTACCAGCTATGGATCCCCATGAAATACCTGCAAAGTCTCCCCAGCATCCATCCGCCTCCTGTGTAACCCATGAAGCATCAATGACCAACAAATTCTCGCTGAACGTACTAAAAACACGCATTGTAGCAGTAGAAATCGAACTACATACGGAACCCTACGAGATAGATCTCCCCCAAGTGTTTCCCTGTGTCCGCACCATGAGGCTAATGATCAACAAATTCTAGTTCGATTTGTACTGCTAAGAATGCCTTGTTTACCAATTCACGTTTTAGCACGATGTGCAAGAATTTGTTGGTGGTCAATAACCTCAAACAGGTGAGTGTGGTTGGAAAGACGAAAGGCCCTAGGGGGTATCTTGAGGGTTTCCATAGCTAGCTCGGTTTATAAGCTAAGAATTGACTTGCGTACCAAATTTCACGGCTTTTAGCTTGATGTTCATGATTCTGTCCCATAACAGCTGTACTACACATGGAGATCGAACCAATGAATCGATGCTCAAGTTTTACAGCAAAACACATTGGTAGGAAGAAGGCCAATGGCCTTTTGAACGTTATTTAATGTGACTGCAATTGTTGTTGTTCGTTTTGGTGGGGAAATTTTTCTCTCACCTAGAGATTGAACCAGAGAACCTATTTTCAATTTTTATATCGTAAAATTGACTATTAAAAAGGCTTTCTTATAACAGTTATTTTAAGGTAATTACAGTATTTTTTTCTGTGTTATTCTTGCTGAAACAAAAAAAAATTATAATGGATATTAATATTAAAAAAACTTAAAGCTCTAAAGGACCAAATATTAGAAAAAGACATGTAAGCCAGCAGTGGCAGTCTAATACATGTAAAAGAAGCTCCAGCTTGTTTTTGGAACGCTGGAGATTCTTTTACACATATTAGTGTGACGCTGATAGCTTACATGTCTTTTTCTAATATCTGTTCCATTAGAGCCTTAATTTTGTAAAGGTTACATCCGAATTTTGTATGCTTAAGTGTTTTTTAATACTAATGGGGAATTGCTTTATCTTACATAAACCACTGGAATGATTCACTACAGCCTAAGGTTTCTGGTTCAGGAAGAAACTGTTGCAGGAATAGCTGTCGATAGCCGTGTCCAGGCATTGTATCAGTGATAAAGAATAGCACAACCAAAAGCCCTGAGATGAAATGGTACGCCTAACTATAACTTTTTTCGGTTGAAGGGGCGATTCTTGCAATACACGGGGATTTTCTGCAGCCCAAAAGAACATGTTTAGCTTTTTCATGTAGCTACTGAGGTGCACATGGTCTTCCGAACTCTGTTTTAGCATTTTCATGATTTGAATTTTTTTCGAAAAGTCGCAAATCTGACCCTAAAACATGATGGACATAAAGGGCTCTTCTGGACTACATTACACACTCACTCAGTATTGTCTTTTGAACGAGTTTTCTGACTATGCTTCCTTGTTTCACCAAAAACATTACCACTGCATTTAGTAAATTTTGAAACAATTTGGTGAATAACACTTGATGAAGGGGGTCATGGGACACAGAAATTCTGTCGAAATACTCCAAACAATGTGATTACCTTGACACACTGATCTATTATAAGTAAAAGAGCCATTTTTGAATATGCACAGTGTCGCTCCTATTTGGGATTCGGTAGGCCTGAAGCAAAGCAATGAGGGTAAAACAAAATTTAATGATTGCCTACAAAGTAGTTATGTTAGAAAATTTTTAGCTGTAATAGTTTTGAAGAAATTATTGTTTTAAATTAGTTTTTTAAAGGTTACACGGTTTAAATCAAAACAATCTTGCTTGGATATTACTTGATCACCTAAAAGGACATTACTGAGTAATGAAAAGTGTACAACAAAGAAGTTAGATCTTTTTGGCAAGGCTGACTACTTTGTCGTTGAGTAGCTAATACAAATGCCAAGAGAGTAGAGTTTATGGGATTGCCCATCTGCTAATACCCTGCTGTACCAGGAAATGTTGGGTAGCCTACGGTTTATGTCTTTTAGTTAATGACAATGTAGTAACGTTTTCAATGTAATTGTATATTTCAGTATAATAATTCCTCTTCTGTTTACCATCTTACAACATTGTAAAGGGTGTATATAAACGTTACTTCTATGAGTGGTATGAATTTTCCAGCTAGTATCGTGGGAACTTTTAATGGTTCAAATAAAGAATAAATCACAAGGTAAAGAGTAAATGAAGCAAACAGTCTGAATTAAAGACTGACATTGCACACTGGCCTTATGAGACTAGAAGATGCAAAATTAGAGAAAGAAGAAAAGACAACTGCCCTCGACTGGGACTCAAACCCAAGATCTCCAGCTTACTAACCAGGTGATGTAAGACGGACTATGGCTTCAGGTT